>JAHBMJ010005892.1:12500-62147 GCA_018398765.1 Chromera velia | reverse complement strand
TGTGTGTGTGTGTGTGTGTGTGTGCGCACGTGCGTGTGTATGTGTGTGTGTGTGTGTGTGTGTGTGTATGTGTGTGTGTGCAGGTGCGTGTGTATGTGTGTGTGTGTGTGTGTGTGTGTGCACGTGTGTGTGTGTGTGTGCACGTGCGTGTGTATGTGTGTGTGTGTGTGTGTGTGTGCACGTGCGTGTGTATGTGTGTCTGTGTGTGTGTGTGTGTGTGTGTGTGTGTGTTCCTCCCCACCCAGGTGTTCCGCTCTCCCCCCCCGTCAAAGAGGAAGATCGTTGTTGCCACCAACATCGCCGAGACGTCCATCACCATTGATGTGAGTGAAAATACTTAGAGGAACGGTGCTCCTTCTGCTTACACAATATTCGTCACTTCGTCATGGCATTTGGAATTCGTCCGCTTTTCCCACGATTTCCCTCGCATGTGAGTGCATATGCACCGCAGTGACAGTTGTCCGTTCTGCCTCAGCGTACTGTGCATGGGCGTCTTTTCGACTTTGTACATGCCTGTCTCCTGCAGGACATCCGGTTTGTGATCGACAGCGGCCTGCACAGGACGTTGGCATACGATCCCGGGAGACGGATGACCGCGCTGGTGGAAGAGCCCATCAGTCAGGCATCTGCACAGCAACGCACAGGTAAGTGATCAGCGGTTTGAGTGGCAAGGGAGGAATGGAACTGATGGGGCGGAAAGAAGCACGGCCAGATAGTGTGACACGCTCAATTTGTTCGATTCTTGTTTTTTCTGTGGTGTGTGTCAGAAGGCAGTACAACCTTTTTGCTTCTCCCTGTAACTTGCAATGGCCTTGGACTGTTTTTGGCTTGCTTGTGGTGCAGGCAGAGCTGGTCGCGTTTCAGCTGGTATCTGCTTTCGGTTGTTCACAAAGGGTGACTTCGATTCAAGGCCCAAGTACGACAAGCCAGAAATTCTGAAAGTGCCTTTAGAGAACACATGTCTTCAGCTGAAGGTATGTCTGTCAGGCTGCAAAGTATGACACTGTTTGGCTGTGTCATTTCGGCTCCAGTCTACAAACAAAGGGTCATCAACTAGAGGGATTGAAGTTTTTGAATGAAAGCTTGCCTCTCAAAAACGAAAAGTCTTTCTGATGTTTACACTTTTTTCGATCTGCATTTTCTCTCTTTCTCTCTCTTGCTCTTTGTTGTTGGCAAAAAGTCTCTCGATGGATGCCTCGTCCTTCGTTAAGGGGAGTGGGTGACCACTTTGTGCCCCTTTTGTTGTATGCATCTATCTGCAGACGATCTTCCCGGAAGTTTCTCTGAGAGACACGATTGCGAAGTGCCTAGACCCCCCAGCGGAGGAGAGCGTGGCAGCCGCGATTCAGTGAGTCGATCGAGAGGGGATTCTTTTCTTTCTTTATGCACTCTCCCTTCTTCCTTCTCTTGGTCCATTTCCCCCTTGTTCCCCCTTTCCTCCCTTCTTGCGCAATAATGAAATGTGTAAACTTCATTTCCCTCAACATATGATGCTAGTCCTTCTTCTTTCCAGGCTTCCATTTTTGGAAAAGGACAGAAAATTTTCACTGAGCGAGAATGTGGTGCTCCATGGCACTTCAAACTCCCTGTCTGTATCTCAACAAAACCGGCACAGGCCCAGGTCGTTATGCTCCCTGCATGAGGGCTTTACCCTGCAGTCTTCTTTCCCTCTTGTCTCGCTCTCTTCTTCTCCTTCTTTCCCGGCCTTTGCTCCTCCCGCCATTTCCTTCTTTCTTTCTTTTGTGCTCGCTCTCTCTCTCTCGACAGGCAGCTGGAGTTTGTGGGTGCTGTGAGTGTCGGAACAGTTCTAGACTCTGGAGGGGCCTCGAAGCCGAAGCCAGGTCCCTCATCCGTCTCTGGAGGTTCTTCTTCTTCTGCTGCTGCTGCTGGAGAGGACATGACTCCTCTGGGTCGTCTGATTGCGCGGCTCCCTGTTGATGTGAAAATCGGAAAAATGATCGTCAGTCAGTTCAGTGTGTCAGCTGCGTAGATGGCCTTTTTTTTCGGGCCTGTCTCAGCGCTTGGTGCATGAAAGAGCTCTCAAGCAGAATGAGTCAAAAGAGAGTGAGAGCTCTTCGGGGGGAAATCGAGAGACGGACGTTAGATCCACGAAGGAATCATTTAAGTCTAGAATCAGAACGCATGTTTGACGTGTGAAAGGTGCTGAACTGATATGAATCTGGACTTTTCGGCCGTGCTGAAGACCGATAAATGGACACAGAACCTAACGCTGTATTCTCTGCTTTTCTTGCAGGTGTTTGGAGCTTTGTTCGGGTGTCTGGATCCAATCTTGACAGTTGCTGCCGTTCTGTCGGGGGAGTCCCCCTTCTTCGTTCCTTCCGATCCTCAAGAGAGGGCAGAGGCAAAGGCCTCACACATGGTCAGGCAGACAGACAGAGGAAGAGAAAGACAGGCAGATCGAATGAATGGCAGATAGGTAGAATGAAAGGAAGTTGAGGACCATTCAGTGTAGTGTGAGAGGAAGCAGTAGTTACTGCAGATCCCTACGCGTTCTCTCTGAGTTCTTTCACCACTGTACTCTGCTCTCTGTCGTTGTTCTCGGGTGTCATTTGCTCTCTCGCGTATCTGGCACAAAACAGAAGTGCGCTTTCTTTCGATCTTTTGTGATTCAAGTCCGCTCAATCTTTCGTGGCTGACTTGTGTGCCATGCTTTTTGATCAACAGAGGTTTCGGCGCAGTCAGTGCGACTTTCTCTCCAAGGCGACGGCATTTTCTCTGTGGAGACGGGCTCGGCAGGCAGGCAGACGTGCCGAGAATTCCTTTTGCATGAAGTTCTCTCTCCACGCACAGAGGCTGAGGACACTCGAAGATTTGCGCAGGCAATTTGTCGGTGTGGCTGAGGGAGCTGGGCTGTTTGCGCTTTCTTCAGCCCTCCATGAGGATGACCCTCTGCCTCCAGGGGGCCCCGGCATACGCTCCATGTCCGTCAACGGAGGGGGCCCCTTGCAGGGATACAGGGGGCCCGCCCCGAGTGAAGTCAGTACTACGGTGGACGACGGTGACTGTGACTCCGAGGGGGAAGAGGGTGCTCTGAGGCGAATGGGGAAGTTGGGGGGGGATGCAGAGGCGGCTGTGCTGGAAGAGGAAGATGAGGAGGACGAAGGCAAAGGGGGGGCGGGGGCAGTTCAGGGCAAATTGAGGAAGAAGTGGAGGGAGGATCAGAGAAAGCTTATTAAGGCAGCCGTGGCGGCTGGCCTCTACCCAAACATCGCGTTGATCAGGTGGGCCTTTGGCTCTATACCTCGCCTCTTCTCCTCTGCCTCTTCCGTTCTCTCTCTCTCTCTCTCTCTGTCTGTGTGTGTGTGTGTGTGTCTCTCTTTCTCTTTCTTTCCACTTCACGCCCTGCTGGTCTGTTTGATTCGCCCTGCTCTATTCCTTTGCATTGAAGCCGGACTCTTGGGCCTTCACCTTCTTAATCGTCGTCTCTGTCGCCCATGTGCTCCCCGCCCCCCATGTGTGCCTGAGAGCAGACGACCGAAGAAGAGATACGCCGCAACGGCGGCAGGTGCAGTAGAGAAAGCAGC
The DNA here is from genome assembly GCA_018398765.1 of Chromera velia. NCBI lineage: Eukaryota > Chromeraceae > Chromera > Chromera velia. The sequence goes on along the minus strand of JAHBMJ010005892.1, from coordinate 58,602 downwards.
CACCGCGAAGGAGCTGAAGATCCTTGCGCAAGCAGAACAGGAGGAAGAGGAAGACGAGGAGGACGAGGAAGGAGAAGGAGACGCCAATGGGGGCCGCGAGGGAGAGTTCAACATGGCTAGGGGGAGGAGAACCGTCGCAAGATTCGCTCTGGAAAGGTCAGCCCGATCTGTTCTCTTCCACACGAAGGGCCGCGGGGAAGAAGAAGCGGCAGCAGATCTTCATATGCTTCTCTGAATGCGTCTGTAGTCGCGTTGCAATGCTTGTGTGTGTGTGTGTGTGTGTGTGTGTGTGTGTATGTGTGTGTGTGTGTGTGTGTGTGTGTGTTGTGTGTGTGTGTGTGTGTTTCTTGTCTGCAGAGTGTTTGTACATCCCGGCAGTTTGAACTTTGACGAGGGCAACTTCGACACCCAGTGGTTGGCCTTTCTCGAGAAGGCATACACCTCCAAAGTTTTCCTGCGAGAGACTTCCTCCGTGTCCGTCTTTGCTCTGGCTCTTACTGGTGAGTGCCCTTCGAACTCGCATCCGCTCGTCTGCCTTTTTGTGTGCCCTTTTCGCTGGACGGTTGTAGCATGTGCAGCTGGTGCTCTAGTTCTTGTTGATACGTTGGTATACAAATGTGTCTGGATGATCTATCGTTGCAGCTGGGCGAATGCGATTCGAGGCAAGCGCAGGAAAAGAAGGAGGGGTCCGTGTGGTCCTCGATGAGTGGTTGTATGTGTCCTCGAGTGGGAAGGTCGCTGTGCTGATGGAGTTGCTGAGGTCTTCATTTCAAGCCTGCGTGGGGGCCCTTCTGCAGGAACTGGATTCTGTCCGGTCAGGCGGAAAGGGCGCACAGGGCCAGCCGGGCCAGAGTGGTGTGTCAAAAGAACAGGCGAGCGACGGATTTTCGAAAGAAGTTTTAAAAGAGAAACTAAGGTCTCGGAAGGATCTGCGGGTTGCTCTCCTATCGTTGCTTGCAGAAATGATTCACACTGAAGGACACTGATCAGAGAGCAGACCTATGCCAGTGCAATCAAGAAAGGCAATCAAGAGTCCGACTCGAATCAACTTGTACATTCAAAGTTCAAGGCTACCTATCTTAGCAAGCTAGCCCAAACCCGTCCAGACTAGAAGAATTTGATACAGGATTGAGCTCATAACGATATGACACGTTAAAGTATAATCTGTGTATGCATTATTTCTCATAAACCTCAAAACCATTTCTATCCAGTGTGAATCATTTGAATACACTTCGTTGGTATTCTTTGAAATTGCATTGTTTTATTTTTTTTTTCTGATTTCAATCATCACATGATGATACACTAGATTAATTTATGTTAATTCCAATTTTTCTTCTTTTAAAGAATCTATAAAAATCAGAAAAAATAGTGTTCAAACATTAATACAATAAGCAAAGAAAAAAAAAATCAAAAGTACTCAGAAGAAGAAAAAAAGATAAGAGAAGATCTTGAAAAAAAAAAAAAAGAAGAAACAGGGCCGGAGAAAAGAGGGAAAGAAAGAAAGAAAGAAAGACAAAAAAAGACTCTCACTGCGCCCACAGCAGCACATCCGCAGCGCGCAATCAGCGCGACCACTGCATTGAGTTTTTGTTTTTTTTTTCTGCATGCGTGCATGCATGCATGCATGACCCGTGATCGAGCTATAGCTGCACAAAGATCGAGCTGCAGCTAGTGATTTGACCATCACCTTAGTTTCGTCCCACCCTGAGAAGTGGACTCCAAAAAGGCAAGAGAGATTCGCCTCCTGTCATCTGTGTACTGTGCCTCTGCCCTGTGGTTGGTTGTTGGATCTGCACCCCAGCTTGGGTTCACCTGGGCAGCTGACTGACCGGTGTTTTGTCTGACTGACCTCTACAGCCCTACCAACTTTCCGTGTCAGACTTGAACAGTCCTGCACAATGGTGAAGAAGGTAGTGGTCGAAGCCGAGGGGGAGAACCCTTTCGATCACAGCCGTCGAGTCGCCCTCCGAAAACAACTTCAACGTCTGAAGACCCCCTACATTCTGCTGTATGGCCCCATCACCTGGATCTTCACCTTCGGGCTGTACTTCGTGGGTGTCTTTACCGTCAGAGGGGCCATCCTGATGTCAATGGCCTACACCTTGACTCAGGTTGCCCCTGCGATTGCCCTGATGTCAGAGAAGCATTATGACTGGCTTCTCACGGTTACCCTCATTGTGATGACCTGGTGCGGCGATGCGTCACTCTCCAGCCCCCCCTCTGAAGAAGTCTGGTTTGCCTATAACCTGATTCAAGGGACAGCCATGATGTTCCAAATCATGCTGGCCTGCGGTCTTCAGCTTCCCACCCGTTGCTTCTACACGTACATTTCTTGTTCCCTTGTCGCCTGGGTGGCAGCCAGGTTTTACTTCGTCAGCACAGTGTACAAGGTAGTCTCAGAGCACGACTACATGTCCACAATGGCGTGTGCAACTGCGGGGGGGCTGATGTCTGTCGGCATCCGCACGTTGACAGACGAAGCCCTGGAGTCGTTCGTTAAGTCCGACGTCCAACGTCGGAATGCAGAGGAGCAGCGCCACTCCTTTCTTGCGTACATCATGCACGAGGTCCGCAATCCCCTCAACGTCACCGCATTGCTTGTGTGCGAGCAGCTTGCCTCCATCGGGGAGACTGCCGTGCAACTGGCGAAAGAAGGGGGGGGCAAAGCAGCAGTGGTGCTAGGTCCTTGTCTGGACAATTTGAAAGAACTGTCAGTCACCATCCAAGCACAGGTCGAACAGATGGGGGCGATTTGTAACGACGTCCTGCATCTTGAACAGCTCACCGCAGGTCGTTTCAAGTACGCATTCATCTGCGCAGACGTACAGGAATTTTTCAACAATCTTGCAAAACAAACGGAACGGGTGATGCAGAGCAAGCCGCTCCACTTCGACACAGAGATCTACATAGACCCCAAGCTCGCGGGACGTGTGATCGTCACGTGGGCAGACTTCAACAGACTCCGACAGGTGAGAATCTGGTAGTAGTCGCACAATTGCCCCTTCAGCATTCTCTTGGTTTCCCTTGCTCGGCAAGCTTGCATTCCTCTCTTGGCAGTATCCATCTCGCACTTCTTCGCAGACTGCAATACTACGTGTATGTGTGTGTGCGTGTGTGTGCGTGTGTGTGTGCGTGTGTGTGTGTGTGTGTGTGCGTGTGTGTGTGAGAGAGAGAGAGAGAATTAGGAAGAGAGAGAGAGAGAGTGCGCACGCACATGCGCTTGTATGAACCTGCTAATGCAGGTCCTCGGGAATTTCTTCTCCAACGCCCGAAAGTACACCCCTGCGAACGGCAAAGTCATCTTCACTCTCTGCGCCTCCATCCTGCCTGATGCCCCTACCCACTGCAAGGGCACTGTCCCCCACTACGATGCCTTCCCAGAAGCAGCCAAAGCATGGGGCGGCACTGCCCCCCACTGGATCTCCCTGCGTTTTGGTGTTCGTGACACAGGAATGGGGGTGGCCTTTGAGGATCTCCCGAAACTGTTCAAGGCCTACAGTGCTATCCGAGCAGGTACTGCCATGAATGCAGGCGGTACCGGATTAGGCCTGTGCATCTCCCGTGCGTTCGTTGAAGCACACTGCGACGGTCGGATTGGAGCCAGCAGTGACGGTGAAGGGAAGGGCTCCGAGTTCTTTTTTGAATTTTCGGCCCCTCTCCGTCCCACTGCTGCCGACCTGATTGCCGCCGCAAAAGAACAAGAACCTAACCGGAAACTTCGAAACAACACCGTGAGCCCCTCCCCCCTCCGTCGACGCCGCTCTTCCGCCCACAGCGCTGCCGGAAGTCGTCGTTCTTCCCACAGCAGCGTTTTCATCGTCAGCCGACGCAACTCCCTCCTCGAACTCAACGCCCAAAACACAGCAGGGTCCGACGACTCAAAGAACTCAGAAGACACTCCAAAAGGATACAACATCACAGCACCCGTCACACCCAAGACCCTCGATCCCGAACCTCCCGCAGTCTCCTCTTCCTCCTCCTCTTCTGTCACCGCCTCAGCCTCCGCTTCTGCTGCAGCAGCAGCAAGATCCCTGCCCCGTGTGCGTCGCCAGGTGGTCGAAGAGGACGAGGATAACGCCTCCTTTGACGAGGAGGACCTCAAGAAGATGCAGCAAGAGGGGACGGAAGCGGTGATGGAGGAGGAGAAGAAACAGGAGACGCAGGCCGAAGTCAAAGAAGATGAAACAGTCGAAGAAGCCTCGGACAAAACCCCATGCAGCAGCAAGAAGGCTGCCTCTTCCTCTTCTGACGGTTTCACTGCAGACATTCTCCTCGTTGAGGACAGCTCTATGTGCCAGATGGCTGTATCCCTCACTCTGCGGAGGATGGGCTTCACCACCTCCACTGCAGATGACGGTGTAGAGGCAGTCGATAAATTCAAAGTCAGTCAGTCTGTATATAAATAGAGGGATGCAAAACTCTCCATAAGGCAACTTTCCTTGAAGCATACAGAAAAGACCAACGATCGGAAAGCTTACATTACACTTGTTTGCTTCCTCCTCTCTTTCCGGTGTTTCTCTTTTTGGTTTTCCTCCTCGATCGATCATTGCCCTAGTTTGCTCATTTTTCCTTCCCGACTTCCTCTTCTCAATTCTTTCCGATCCACGATCTCACCTTGTCGCACTTTCTTTTAGCACTTCCTGAATCACTCTATGAGCGTGCATGCGTATGTTTCCCCGTCTGTGTGTGCATATGTGTGTGTGTGTGTGTGTGTGTGTGTATCTTTGTGTGTATGTTTCTGTACGTATTGTGTCCCGCAGGTGGCGGGAGAGAGGTACCGCATGGTCCTGATGGACCGGAACATGCCGAGGATGGAGGGTCCGGAGGCCATCGAGAAGATCAAGGCCCACCTCCTGGCAGCAGAAGCAGAACAGGGGGAGAAGCAGATGATGCCCCTGTTTGTGGGTCTGACGGGACAGACACAGGACGTGGAGGACTTCCACGTGGCAGGGGCCAAGAGCGTTCTCTTCAAGCCTGTCACAACAGGCTCCATCCAGTCGTCCTTCGACGACCTAGGATTTTACCCCAAGGTCCAAGGGAAGAAAGGGGGCTTCAGGGGGGGGAGGAGCGGTTGACTTGATTTGATGAGCAATGAATTTGCATGAGTGAATGCACGTCTGGTCCTGTTGTGTGTATGAGTGAGTGAATGAATGAATGAGCAGAGCGGTGTACCGATGGAATCAATGAGACAGAGAGAGGGAGAAAAGGGATTGGACAAGGGAGAAGGAAAGGGAGAACTCGAGTCGGGGAAAGGGCGAGTACGGTGACCAAGACAAAATAGTGGCGTGATTTTGAGAAACGAGTAGCATTTTTGAAAAAACGAAAAAAAAGAGGATAGGTAGTTGCAAATTGATAAAGAAGGCTGAAGAAATCTCTGGATCGCCCTGACACGAGTGAAGGGGACTGAGAATCTTTTTTGTAATTTGAAGCAAAAAAAAGAAAGAGAGTAAGGAGGGAAAGTAAACAAATCGGCCATCCCCGCAGTGCTGTCTGTTGCCTCGTATGGGACCATCCCAGAGAAGATGGAGGAGCAGATTCCTCATGCCTTTTGAGGTGAGAAATCGGAGAAGAGGGCTCTTCTCACTTTTTTGGTGGTTCGTGATTTCATGACAGGGGGGTAGAGGCATTTCTTCGTTCGAGTTTTTTTTCATGCATTCTGTGGCACTTGCACTGCACAACTCTCCCCCCTCCCTTCCTGGACCCGAGCCTGTTCTTCCTCTCAGCTGTGTGACGGCTCTGAATGGCATTGGCATAGCACTGCATGGAGGGGGTCGAGGGGACAGGTCTTTGCTGTCTGCATTCGCGTCAACGAAAGGAAAGGGCGCTTTTAGGACGAAATGGGAAGAGCGTAGACAAAGCGAAAACGGGGAGAAGAAAGAATGAGCCGATGTTCGACTGCACGAGACAGAAGGAAGGCGGAAAGGAAGGGATGGAGAGATTGCACAAGAGGAGTGACAGAAGCACTAAAGTCGGAACCAAAAAGCAACACGGCAGAAAAACTTGCCGCGCGGAAGCCAGAAGGCAAGCAAAAATCAGATACCGCAAAGGGAGCGACGAGTTGAAATACGATTCGTCATTGCTATCCCGTGTCCCCATCGGCGTCCGTCCAGCGCTCTCTCTCCTTTCATTCATTTTTCTTTCTTGAAATATTTCGTTTCATTTGGCTCATCCCACACACATGCATGTTCCCGAATCCACTTATCGCATTGCGCATTCGTTATCGCATTTTGTGCTCCGCATTCGCCTGCTTTCCCCTCAGTTCTTCACCTCCCCGTCTTACAGCTCCGTGCACACGATCGTGGTTCGCTCAACCGGTCCATCAGATAGCGCAGTCGAATGCGCATCTTGTTTTTGTGTGTGTACTGCGTTGCTGGATTGGTCGAGGCCGTCCATTCATTCATCTCTGCATGCAGGGCACGTGTATGCTTGTTTGTGGGAGACTGTGAGGGGTTTCAAATGGGCCGTGGAAATGAATGAACGAATGAATGAATGCACGAATGAATGAATGAATGAGTGACTGAGTGAGTGAAAGAATCGAATGACAGTCCCGTGCATGTCATCTTCTGCATGATCGACGAATCCATAAATCGATGGTGCTCTATGCGCATGCTCCCATGCAACTTGACTTGTTGATGTACGGCGACCGCGCCTGTCGACTCCCAAGAGGGAGCTGTTTAAAGTGCGTCACGGTCAAAGATGCACCTTCTTCGTGGGCCGTGCCGAAGACGTCCACGTCAAAATAAACTAAGTAACAGGTTGCAGGGGGTAGAGAAAGTAAAAGCAATCGGATCTTGAGTCGGATTGTCAACCTTTCATTGAATCTACTCAAAAACGGTATGGTGCAAATTAAAGAAAAACTGAATGATCAGTCTCTGACAGTCGGAAATTGATTTTTAAATCATATGCCAATTCATCATCATTATCATTCTCAATAACAATACTCTCTGATAGTTATGACTCTAACTTATGAGCCTAGTTATCATTATATCTTAATTATACTCGATATTATCGACAAGTGCCTACTGGCATTTAATTAATAATATAATTGAAAGGGGAACTAAAGCCACATTTTTCTATTTTTAGGATTTTTTGGGCTTCTAGCTTCTTCTAAAGCTTATTTTGAGTAAAGCCTAACAATTTAAGGCCTTATTTAAAAGTAAAAAATACTATTAGGAGAGCTAGGGGACTAGCTAGGGGAGTGTAGACTTTAGATTAACCTAGAGATTAACATAAGAAACTCTAGGCTCTGCACTATAAAAAAGACTAAAAAATAAAATCAAAAATTCGGGATTCTTTTTTTTTAATAGTTTTACTTTAAATTCAAGTTCCTTCAGTCTTCGCTTCACCTCTGAACCTGCATACATATGTGCATGCACTGTCATAAAAAATCTTTTTTTCGTTTTTGACTAGGTTTTTGAGTGGGAAAACGTTCACGATCACGAAAAAGACTAGTATAGGCTCTCTATTCAAAAAGAAATCTGATTAAAAACGAAAAGCTAGATGAAAAGTTGAAGATTTTATTTTTTTATTCATTTAGTATATATAGTACAAGGCCTTAGTAGTAGTATATTAAAAAAATATGTTTAATTAAACTTACTAATATTATGAGTTAGTTAATATATTATGAGTTAATAGAATTATGAATCACAGGTATGAATAGACTGCTTTTTATCGATCATTGCTAGGATCATTCACTCACAATGGCCGCCGTCACACGGTGTTTGCTACGGTTTAGTCATCTTCATCATTATCATCATCACCAGCATCCTCCTCCTCCTCCTCCTCCTCACCACCACCTTCCACCTCCTCAACATCATCATCATCACTGCTGCTGCTGCTGCTGTGGTGAGGGAAAATTCCAAGAAAACTGCAAATCTCGGAGTCTTGGAGCAGGTATTGTCTTGCAAGGTCAAGCGCTGTCCTTCCGCTGTTGTTGCGAACATGTGTATTGATGCCGTTGGAGACCAGCATCCGTACAATGCGGTTCTTCTTCTGCTGATCAACCGCGTACCTATTCATTTGGCTAGTACGGCGGACGGCATGGTGCAGGGCAGTGGCCCCAGTGTCGTCTGTCAAGTGCAGATCCGCCCCTGCACTGACAACCACCTCAGCCACGTCTGCAGATCCCCACGCTGCAGCGTGTTGCAGAACCGTGACCCCATTGCTAACCCTTGCATTCACATCTGCCCCCCGGGAGATGAGAAGCTGCGCAACGTCACTGTGGTCAGCGAGCTGTCTCCCGCATGGAGCGAGCGTGCCGTGGAGGGGGGTCCTGTCCCAAGTACCTCTCTCATCAACATGCGCTCCGCGGTCAAGCAGAAGCTCAGCGGCACCCCGCTGACCTTTGTAGGACGCACGGTGAAGGGCCGTGTCGCCAGGAGTGCTTTTCGCATTCACGTCGGCACCGTGCGAAAGGAGGGAGACAATGACATCGGTCAGACCCTCTGAGGCTGCGATATGAAGGGGCGTGTACTTTTTGGAATCTTCTGCTTTCACGTTTGCTCCTCTGGAAATCAGAAAATTCGCGATCTCGGGAGAACGCTTGCAGCAGGCTAGGTGAAGGGCTGTGCGCCCTGCAACCCCCCATACCGGCCTCGCGCTCTTTACTTCCAGTCCCGCTCCTGCGTCTGCGAGTAGACGGACTCCGGCGAAATTCATTGTCCAGACTGCCTTGAGAAGGGCTGACTGCCCGTCCACTGAACCGTCCAGCTGTGCTCCAACCGTGAGGCAGAGACGGAAGTTGTGCATCTGCCTCCTCTCTGTGAAGGAGTCAAGAGCAGAGCAGAGGGTCTGTGCGGAGAGTGGCTGAAAAGAACGGATCACGTAGTCGATGCCACAAGCAAAAAGAGGAGACAAGTCAATCTTGTAATTGCACCCGATAATCTGATCGAGTTCTGCATGGCAACTCTTCCTCAGATCCGGCAACTCGTGCTGAATGAGCTGTTGAAGGCGGGTGAGGGCAGCAGCCTCTTGGGGGAGGGGGGCCGAAGAAGGGGCAGTCGAGGAAGCAGAGGCAGAATCTGCCTGCGCTTTTTCTTTCAATTTCACCAGAAGATTCTTTTTGTGTCGGATTGACTGGAGGACCTGATCAAAGGCCTGCTCTAGGGACTCAACCCCTTGAATCACGGGATCGATGTTGACACTCATGTTTGGAAGTGTTGACAAGAGGCTCGAAGACGATCAGTGTGTGAGTGACGACGGCGACAAAAAACTACTTTGAACTCATAGGAAGAAGGATCAGCTCAGTTGTCAACTTTGTCCTCCAGCTCTGTTAGTGATTTGATTCAATGTCCGACGAATACGGCAGAGATTTTGGTAGTGCCGGTGAGAAGCTTGCCAGAAAAAGGTCAGACAATGATGCGAAAGGTCATGCAGAAATCATTGAGAGTGCGCGGAGACGCGGGTTTATAGCTGCATAGCTGCATGCATGCATGCATGCATCGCGGCGCGGCGTCGGGCCGTGCATGGGTCCGACATGCATGGTCCACGCAGAACTTCTGTCAGACCGAAGTCAGACCGAAGCTCAGACCCGAAGAAAAGTCTTTGGCCTGAGTACGTCCTCAATCTCTTCGAATCGCTTTCTATCTGCACGATATGGTACCTTAGTTGTCTTGCATTGTTCTGACAAAATCACGTGTACTGTATGCAGCTCCACTTCCCGGGTGAACAAGTCAGTGCATCAACCGTGTGTGACGTGTTTTCAGTGAAGAAGCCCAAAAGCTGTCAGAGGTATTTTTCACCCGTCTCGCGGAGATGAGAATAACACTTCGAGCCTCCGCTGAGGACAGAGAGTTTGTCCTTGACCTCTCACCGTCCGCACCCCTGTCTGATATTCTGGACGGTGTGATGGCCCAGACAGATATCCCGAGAGCAGAGCAAAAACTTGTGTTCAACTCTGTTCAGTTGTGGCCGTTGCCGCCGGCAGAGGGCCGGGCTGCGGCTGATCATCAAGCCGAGGTCGTGAGAAAACTCGCCTCTGCAACTCTGAGTCCCCTTCCAGAGAGAGTGCAGAGACAGCAGCAGATGAGTGCCTTGAGGGCCCTGCAGGTGATGGAAGAGTAAAAGCGATTCCTGATGCTGCGATTCCTTTTCGACGCACGCATTAGTCCCCCTCTCCTCCTTGACACCGTTTGGCACACCCACATCCTGGACACACAGCGTTACGCCGAGGACTGTCACGAGATCTTTGCTTCCACCCTTCACCATACCTTCAACGATGAAGCCGAAGGGGAAGAGGCCAGGGGTGGGAGTCGCATCCGTCTGATGGGCGAGCAGACCTTTGCCAGAAGGAGATGGCAGAGAGCGGCCCTCGTTCTTGAACTCTACCGTCTCCGTTTTGGTCACGAGGCCCCCGAAGGAATTTGGGATTTTGGGATCCCGAGGGATGAGATCCAGCAAGAGAGGCAGCGCGTTCAGCTGTCAGATGCAGACAGGATGAGCGCCCATCCCGAGGAAGCGTACAGGAGGGGGGAGGAGGCAGAGATCCGTTCCCTGGGACTCCGAAGGAACTCTGTGATTTCCTTCGAGTCCCGTGCCCTTCAGCAGGTCTTCATCAAGACGCTCACGGGCAAAGTCTTCATGATGCAGGTGACGGCATCGGTTTCCGTGGAAAACCTGAAAGCCAAGATCCAGGACTATGAAGGAATCCCTCCGGATATGCAAAGGCTGATACACGCAGGAAGACAGCTAGCAGATGGAAGAACCCTGGGGTCATACAACATCGAGAATAACGGCACCATTCATATTGTCCTCGACTTGAGGGGTTGCTGAGTCCTCCGAGAAGAATGTGTTTGTAGCTCGGGCAAACAGATCATTGACAGCTGCATTAGTTACTTTTGATGGATGCATGGGTAAATGTCTTTTCATTGCTGCTGCTGGATACATGGACGCACCAAAGAGAGAACAAGAAATGGTGGGTGAGCCTCTGTATCCGTTTTTTGCATTATCTTTCTCTCTCACGCCCCCTCTTTTTCCCTTTGTTCGTCAGCCAGTGGCTGTCCCATCTTCACTTCAAAGTTATTTTTTAATCTTTTTCGACCTCGATCCTCCCTTAGTTTATCCTCGTGCATTTCCTCGCAAGAGAGGAGCCAAGCAGTCAGGAAGAACGGGGGAAGGAAGATTCGAAGGAAGGAAGGCACGCGAACTCAACAAGCATGTCACTGCAAGTGGGGGCAAAGAAGAAGCTGACATCATGTGAACAGTGTGTGCTTATGCTCAAAAAGGCAGTGCAAGCGCGTAATGTTCCAGAAGAAATGCAGCAGATGGGAGCAGCACAGTGGACAAGAGAGTCGTGAGTGTTCTTTCAGCGTGGGGTGTGCTTGCGAGTCACTGAATTGAAGGTACACTCAACACTGGCCAGGAATAGCCAGGCAGAAAACGCGAAATCAATATGGATGTTATTTGATTGCTGAAAAAGGGGTGTCACGAGACACTGGCATACTCCGACTTGTTCGTTCGTTCTTTCAGTCGTTCGATCGCTTGCTTGTCCATTCATTCCAGTTCATGCATTTATCTAAGGCATTCATATGAATGAATGAATGAATGAACCTGGGCCAGAAGAGGCCAGAAAATTCATGAAAAGAACAGTTGCATGATAATATAGATAAGAGTGCACATGCATATGATTGATTCAATGTGATTCATAGTTGTTCTAGTAGTTGTTGATGATCGCAATGACGACGTTAAGCTAGACGTCAAGCACTATAAAGTAGTGATCGACTGATACCATACACGAATATCATACAATATCAACTAGAATATTAATCAATTTAATTAATGAAATATCTGTGAAATTACAGGCCTTAACCTCTATAACCTAACTTCCTAGTAATTATAAGTAAGTGGCAACTAATAATCTGCACTAGCATAATAATTAATGTAAAGTTGAAATTACGAGTATGATATGATCTATACACATAATTTTGAAACACAAAAAATGGTTTATCGTTCTCATCTGCCATATAAATTTAAATGAATTTCAAATAATTTACGAGAAATTAAGTGAATTCGCAACTGCGATTTGATGAATTTCAGATACTTCTAGGATATATTCGGCACTGTTATTTTGTATCAACAGAATGATAGTGTAACAGTCCGCATGCATGTAACAGTTTTGTATCTAGTTTTGTGTTCTAGTTTGTGGTGTACTTAAGCTCTCCAAATATCTATACGTCATCATTGTCATGATTCATATTAAGATGCAATTCCTTGACTGAAACTGGGAGTGAAATCGTAGATCCCCATACTGCGGGCCATATACGGCTGCTCTCGATTGATCCGTCACGCAACTAATCGAGGTCGCAGTCAACTTCGACCACCTCTATGAGATAATCCCGCCTCGCACGCTGTTTGCAGAAGGGGCACAAAAGCCGCTCCGACAGTATGCGGTCCCAACACACCCTGCAAGCCCTGTGCTTACACTTCATGCTCTCAAGGAGCTCTGCCCCCTCCACAACTGCAGTACAGCAGATGGGACAGCTGTCAGAAGAGGGCACAGGCGAAACGTCTGTACTTCCCCGCTCCCCTACCCCGTCTCCTCTAATTCGAGCGCGCTTTGCTGAGTCCCCTTGTGCCTGTCCATCATCCCCTGCTTCCCTTTTTTTCTCTTCCCTCTCCCTCTGTGACTCTTCATCTTCATCTTCCGATATTTCTTCAACGTCTGCAAAGTCATTTCGCATTCCAAGCCGACCGGTGGAAGACGGAACACCCCCATTCAGCAAATGCCCGCCCCTCTCGTTCAAATACGAGGAGGAAGCACCAGAGCTCTCAGCCGGGACTGCTGGGGACACAAAACGATTCGCTACACCAGAAGTAGCAAAACCCCCTTGCCCCCCCGGCGCAGAAGATCCGAACGAGGGACCAGCCGGGTCTCCACCCGACACCCCCGCCTGTTCCTGCGCATCCGTCCACCAGGGCGCCCCAAAGTCCCCAAACAAACCAGACATGTCGTTGACATCCCATGCTGTGTTGGCATCGTTGGCAGCCGTCTCTTCAGGCACACCCCCGAACGGCGTCTGGGGGGCTCTAGATGAGCAGGCGGCTGCTGCTGTTCCTACTGCTGCTACTGGCTGAGGCTGTAAACTTGCATCGATAGGAGAGGCGATGGGGCGCCTGCTGGTGCCACCGTCGACTTCGGAGCGGTCTTCGTGCTCCTGGTGATCTTCCGACTCAATGGGCTTCTCTGAGTATTGAAAATGGGAATGGGGCTCGGAAATATCCACGCCGTCTCGTGAACCCGGGGGGACCCCTGCGTGGCTACTGCTGCTGCTACTGGGGGGGGGCGCATCTGTGACATCGTCCCTTCCGACCCCTTCCCTCTCTGCAGGCTCGGCAGGTCGTTCTCTGGAGCTTGAAGAACTGCCATATCTGGCCCCTTCCCTCTCTGCACAGGCAGCCTGGCCACCCCGGCTGGTTCCCTCATCCCCCGTCCTCCCCCCTCTGCCTCTGGGATCTTCCCTACGACCGCTTGGAGGATACCCAGAAGCAGCAAGGTGGCGCTCCTCCCATGAACCAGAGGGGGCCTGGCCAGAAGAGTGTGCGCCCCTCCGGCTGCTGTTGCCTAAACGTCCTTGCTGCTGCTGTTGCTGTCGCTGCTGAGGAAAGTGATGGGAAGGAAGCATCTGGTCCTGAGGATCTGCTTGGGGGGGAACTGCAGGCAGGCAACGAACAGGAGAGAGATGCATGGTTTGTTTGAGAGATGAGGGAAGGTCCACAACATGATTGATAGTCCCAGAGTATAAAAGATCACAGACGAAAAGAGAAGAGATCGTGTACAAACAAGAAATTGAGAAGCGAATGCTGACAGAGCCCTTGCTACGCAGGTCAGGAAGTTCAACAGACAAGAAAGGGATGGAAAAAGAGAGACGACACCCTCTACAGATCTATACGAGATGGGGTGACTTTCCTCCCGCCCTTCAGTTCAACCAGCATCTGACCCATGGGCCCACACTCTACCCGCAAGTATTCACATAAAAGTGATAGGCAGAAGCAACTTGGTTCTTTCTCTCTACAGGACAGCACTACCAAGGAGGGTGACACCAGGCAGCAAAAAGGTCCAGAACAGAGGAGAACGTTCACTTCACCGACCTGCTACACGGTTTCTGTTGAAGAACCCATACCCAGTGGAGCTCGCGAAAGCGGTGCCGGGCGCCTGACTGACCCCCCCTCCCAGAGCACCCCTCAACCCTCCCCCCAAAGCTCCCCGAAGACCCCCAGAGGCACCCGACGAACCCTTCGACTGCTGAGAGGACGTTTTCGACTTGTGCTGCTGCTGCTGGGATTGGGAAGGGCGTTCAAATTCCACTACCGTGTGCTTCTTCTTTGTGGCCTTCGCCTTTTGTTTCGAGACATCTGTATTCGTGGTATGGGGACGTGTCGGCGCAGCAGGTTGCGGTTGTCTCAGGTGGTTCAGAGAAGGGGCACTCACTGGGAGTCCTTCTCTGACAAGGGGAGCACCAATTCTTTGTACTCTCTCTCTACCCCCTCCAACGTCTCTCTGCACCCCCTGCGTTGCCGTAAAAGGACCACTCGGTGCTTTCATCACGCGCCCCCTCTCCGCCTGTCCCCATGATAACCCCGATGACTCCAGATAGCCCTGAGGGAGTCCGGAGGAAGAGAAGGAGTTGCCCTCCTCCCCCTCGATAGAAATGGAGAGCAGCTTGTCCCTCTCCTTGTCCTTTAAATCTTTCGGGACGTTCTTGAAGAAACAATCCAAGTCTTCAATTGCGTCCTTGCACTCACTGCACATGCACATCCACAAGCACGTTTGTTCAGAGGATCGAGGGGGGAGACGGTCAAAGCCTTGAACCTAAAGGGAGGACTGCGGACACCGCACAAGCAAACAGGAAAAGGCCCGGAAGATTGCCTCGCAAATCGAATCTCACGGGTGTATCAACAAGGCAAAGACACTCAACGAAATCTGCGGAGCGATCCATCCCTCAAAACACGACCACTACTTCAAAGCGAGTACATTCACACGCACAGTCAGAAGCTCTGACTAGCCCCTTGGGGCATCTACACATATACACTGTATACAATTCAACGGATGGGGACAAATTGCTACAGTCTGATCCAAACAAACAGACGGAGGACTGACTGACAGAAATTCGGGCCGAAGACTTCCGAAGATCCAACGGGAAAGATCCCTCTGCACGTTGGGGTGTGCAAACCGTGCGTCACAGAGAATAATCGCCCCAAAGTCATCCCGATGTCGAATGACTCGACCGATCGCCTGATTCACAGCTCTGGACGCCTGCTGGGCGTACCACTTCTGTCCGTCCACATCTGCCCTCGCCAGCACTGCACTCCGTTGCTCCTCTCGCACACGCCCGTTTCCGACCATTCTCTTTAATTCCCCGCTCCTCCTGTCCATATACTCCCTCTTCAGGTGCACCCTGCAAAAGAAGACAACCCACAGAAAATCTTAGAAGCGACAAAAAAAGGAAGAGAGAGGACAGAAAAAACTCCAGTGACATGGATAGCTGTTCGCATACACGCACCCAATGCGGAAAGGAAAAGTTCCCCTCCGGACACGAAGACAGGTCAACCTCTGTCGGTGCTGCAAAGAGAAAAAGAGGCCCCGAGAGAAACGACATCCGGGAAAAGGAAGGGAGAGAACCTAACACCAAAGCAAGCACACACACCGTCCCATCCCATCAACCAAAAAAAAAAAACCTACCGAGGGTCCATCGCGTTCGGGAGGGGCTGTCCGAGCACCACCACGGCTCTGCAGGCGGAGTCGGAGAAGTCGACTCCCTCGCTCACTTTGCCACGACACACGGCGAGAAGAGCGGCCCCGGAAGGCACCGTCTGTGCACCTTTCAAAACCGCCCGTGTGTGGGTTTCGACTTCATTCTTGAAAGCTGACAGCGTGTTTGCCAGCTGTTTTGAGCTGCAACCATGCACACACACACACGCGCGCGCGCGCAAGCAGAGTGAGTGCATGAACCAGGATGCAATACATCCACAGTTAGTGAAACATGAAAGAAGAAACCAGAGTGAGAGTTGACTGATCACCTTGGAGTGCAGCTGCATATTCTTTCTTTGTATCTGCCTGCCTGCCTGCCTCACTTTTGAGGTTCTTGGAAGAGTGTCTTCTGCTTCCCCATCGCTTCCCACAGCCTCGTCGCCTTCCACCTGCACAGGTACAGAAAAAACAGAAGAAAGCGCCGAAGTTAGAGGAACATTCGGCAGACACACACACAGGATATTGAAAAATCTCATTAAAACGTTTCCTTCGATGGAATGGGAGCCAAGGAAGGGAGCGATTGCAGATTTTCTCTTTTCCCAAGTTGAATTTCTTCCCATGCAACGGCCATCCAGGCAGCACCGAGACTCGATTGTCTGATTGGTACATTATCATACGGACCGGTAAGGGTGAGCTTTTTCATTTTTCTGGTGTCACCCATCCACCTGGTCTCTCTCGCTTTCAAACAAGCCGGCCCAGGTGCCTACCAACCTGTCTTGACAGATTTTCATCTGGATGTAGGAGGCGAAGACCAAAAGGACACCCCCGGGGACGGTCTTCAGGATGGAGAACACAACCCGACCCAGGTCGTCAAGGTAAGTCTCTTGCTCTCTGTTCTGCGAACGGAAACGAATGCCGAAAAAAAGGTCAAGGAACAAACCAAAGGCTCCCGGCAAGCATGAAAAAAAGAGAAAGCGGAGGGCGAGGTTTGGATATGAAGGCAGCCATACAAGAATATGCTCAAAGCTCCCGTCATCCTAGAGAGGGAACAGGTCGCCAGGGAGAACGAAGGGAGGGATGCAACTCCGTCCTGCGCCTTTGTTGCCAGCGTCAACCAGAATGGGCTATTTCACGGCTTCCCACACTTCCTTCTGGTCGTCCCCCTCCGTGTTCACCTCCGCGAAGGGAAAGGACACTGACTCTTGCACGGACTGAGATATGGAACTTCACTCGAAGGCGGGACAGCAAAGAAGAGATCAACAAAAAAGGACCTCCATCGTCCTCACTCACCTGGAAAGTCGAGGTGAGTATTTTTTTTGTCGGACCCCTCGAGATGACCCCTGCCCACAGTTGGTCCTCTCGAATCACATGGGGATTCTGGAGGGTCACGGGGAACCTGCATGTGAGGATTCATTTTCATACAGAATTCTTTTTCTTTTTTTTTTCTGCATGAAGGATTCTGTATGGAAAGGGATTCTGGAGGGTCACGGGGAACCTGCATGTGAGGATTCATTTTCATACAGAATTCTTTTTCTTTGTTTTTTTTCTGTATGAAGGATTCTGTGTGAAAAGGGATTCTGGAGGGTCACGGGGAACCTGCATGTGAGGATTCATTTTCATACAGAATTCTTTTTCTTTTTTTTTTCTGTATGAAGGATTCTGTATGGAAAGGGATTCTGGAGGGTCACGGGGAACCTGCATGTGAGGATTCATTTTCATACAGAATTCTTTTTCCGTTTTTTTTCTGTATGAAGGATTCTGTGTGAAAAGGGATTCTGGAGGGTCACGGGGAACCTGCATGTGAGGAAGAAGAGGCCGGGGCAAGGAGGGACCAAGAAAAACAGGAGAGAAGTCAAAGGGGTGAAAAGAGTAAGCCGACAGACAGATGGAAGGAGACATCCGACTTGAACATGAGAAGGAACGGAGGTAGTGGAAGAGCACTTCAACAATCATGGAATGTAAGGGAAAGTGCGAATGGGGGGGGAAAGGAAAACCACATCACAGAGAGTGAAAGACAGACAGTGCATGGCTGGAGAAAAAGAGGAGTACCCCTCCACCCGTCCACCCCTCCACCCACATGTCTGCGTCCTTGGAGCTGCACAGTTGAGCCGAGAACGCTCCCAGAGGCGCCAGGGTACCCGAGGTCAGAATCAGACTCCGAGTTTTCTTCGAGAGGACTTGAGACACTGCGGCTGCCGCAGAGAAACACCAGAGACTCAGAATCCTGCATCAAGGAGAGTAGGCGACCAGGATGCGTGCAGAACATTTGTTGCAACCAAAAAGAAAAGAAAACAAAACAGGAAAGAGAAAGATCACACACACGCAGGCGAGGAGGCACCACCGAAAGACCGACTTCTCAGAGGCCCAAACGGAGTACAGAAAAACACGCAAAAGATGGAAGGGATCGATAAAAGCAGACGCTTTTTCCTCTCTCCCTGATCTGCTCTCACATCAATTCATCTGAAAACGCTTTGATTATTCATACACACCTGCACTCCCCCCCCCCCCTTCCTCCCATCCCCTTCCCTTCAATGAAGAATGACCTGTACGTTCCTTGGTTGTTTCTCCTCCTCGTGCTCACTTCAATTTCCTCGTCGTCTCTCTGGAGGCTGGAGGAGATCTGCGCTTCCCTCTGGGCCTCTTGAATGACGGGCCGAAAGGCGAGGGGATCGTCCGACACAAACGGAGACGAAACTTGCTGCTCGCATAGGCATGCACAGACGTGACGAGGAGAAAGAAATGAAGGGGGGAAGAGATGGAAAGTCAGATTGGTAGCCAAAAAGCAGGGAGGGGGGAAATTGCAAAGCATAGCACAAATTCGCAGAAAAATAGAAGACTGGAAAACCCCGGTCATAGGGAAGCAACAATTCGAAAGTTATTCAATTCCAAACGCCCGGCAAGGGAACGATTCTGGCCGGGAAATCGTCGGAACTTGCCAGCAACCGAGAACGCTGCATCCATTCATGTGACCCTACACCCCCCCCTTCTCCCCGAACCTTAATGATCTTTGCCAATTTCTCCAGATACTTTCCCTTCGTTGCCGTCGAGCGCTTCCACCCCGACTCCGTTCCCCCATGCAGACTCTCTCCTCCCCCTGCAGGGACGTCGATTGACTCGGGTCCGCTGGCGAGGAACTCAGAGGCGTCGGTTATGATTCGGGCCTGCTCAGGGTAGAAGGTGAAGCCCGCCTCCTGCAGACACACGCGAAGAAGCGATCTGTCGGATGAGAATTCACAACCTCAAATCTCTCTTTCGTGTATGGAGAACCCCCCCTACCCACACACCAAACGCCCCAAACAACACAACAAAAAACAATAAACCCTCACCCACCAAAACACCCGCACCGAGGTCTTCATTTAGAATTAGGACGGGGCAGCGGTCGCTGGGCAAAGAGACAAAAAAAGAGGAGCACATAGAACGAAGTCTCGGAATCCTCCCGTCGAGTTGAACAAATGCGAAATTGACGACAGAGGCAAACAGAGAGAATGAGCTTTTCCTCACGGACTTCCATTTCAGCCGAACAAAGGGGGGGCACAGTGAAAAGCTCGACCCCATCCCCCCCTTTTTTTTTCTTTTCTTGCAATTCCTTTTCTCCTCACAAATATGGCGACGACTAGAGGCGGGGCTAGAAGAGAAGTCTCGGGGAAGATAAATGTTCAAATTCATATTATCTGCTTTCTTTCTTTCTTTCTTTCTTTCTTTCTTTCTTTTTCTGAGACAGGCAGACGGACCGACAGACCTTGAAGAGATCCAACATTCTCGCACCATCCTCGAGCAGAAGATACTTGGACCGCCATTCATGAGAGGGTCTGTTCAGAGCAATCTGAAGACAAGAGGAGACAAGAGAAAGAGAGCGAGCGCAAGAGCAAAGACAAACGGCGAGAAATGATCTGAACATATAACGGCACTTGACCAATGAGAAAAGCGAACGGAGCGACCGACAGACTAACACAAAAACGTGAAGAGAAGCCGGCCAAAAGAAAAAAAGACAGATGGCCCCCTGTTTCTGCCCCTAAGTGGTCCTTCGGTCTCACTGCCTCCTATCCCCCGCCTTGGCTCTCTGGTTCACTTCTTCCCTCCCGACGGTTTTCTTCATCGATCCAAGCCAAGCTCAAATCGAAAGAAAGTACACAATCCACTCCTCCCCAGTTTCTGCCCCCAAACATTCATCAAACGAAAACACATGCCCTCACTGACCGATTCAAGGTGCTGCCGAAGATTATTGATCGTGTTCTGCAGTCACAAGCTCAAGAAAAACGCAACAGAGGAAGAAACGTGAAATAGCGAGACAGGGAGCAAAAGAAAAACAAGCAAAGAGAGCGATGCAGTCAAGGACGCTCGAAGGAGACCAAGTGATTCGATCCGGTGCGGAAACAGAGGAGGGAAGAAGGGAGGACAGGAAATGAACATGCAGGACTCGAAACATCCAGCAGCTGCAGGGCAAAAGATATGTATGCCCTCTTTTTTCACGCAGGGCATATGTGTGCGCCATGCAGGCGCGCTCTGAGCCCTTTTTGCCGTCCTGCCGTCGGTGTTCAAGTAAAGGATGAAAGGGGTACCGAAGGAAGAAAGAAGATATCCGGGTGGAAAGAAGACGTGCTTGTGCATGCAGTCATTGACTGACTAGGAGATGTGTGGCATTTGTGAGAATGGTGGGATTCCACTTCTGAAGAGACTCCGACAGCATGCTTGAGCCCCCCTCTCCCTCCCCTGCCTCCCCTCCCCCAATAGACATGCTGGTCACGTAGGCGTTCACAACGTCGGTCAGCTCTCTGTGCATTCTGCAGGCAGGCAGGCAGGCAGGCAGGCGGGCAGGCAGGAAGACAGACAATTTGTTCATTCCGTCAGACAGACAGACGGACAGACAGACAGACGCACTATTGTTGTTTTCTTTTTCCTCTCCTCTTCTCATGTACACAACAGACAAGGAAAGAAAGACAGAAAGAACGAATGAATGAAAGAAATGTTGGAAGACAAAAGAACGACACGGTCACTCCCAGACAGAAAGACCTACACGAGCAGCAACAAAAAAGAAGAGTGGGCAGTCAAGGAAGGAAGGAAGGAAGATCAAGGAAGACTTCGAACAAAAAGGAAGGCCACGGGCCCAAAACCGACAGAGACGAAAACCTCGGACAAAAGAAAGGAAGCACCCTCGACAAAATTTCAATTGAGTCTACAGACTGACTGACTGATCGATTTCATCTGTCGTCACATCGAAAGACGCTGCCTCCTCGCAAACCCTCTCGATGTTATGAGCCTCGTCAACAACAACAATGGCGTCGCTCAGCATCTCGTCGAGCCTCAGGGCACGACTGCACGCTCAAGCCAAGCCAAACCAAACAATCAGACCAGAAGAAAGAGTTGAAGACCAAAAGAAAAGAAGGAAATAAGAAGAAAGAAAAAATATGAGAGGAGTGTGGACATGATTACACCAGTGACCTCTTTTCTCCCGTTCGCGTCACCCTTCTAAACTTAGGCGACTGCTGCAAATCCAGGGTGGGAAAGGAAGGCATTGAAGTCGAATGTTTCCATCGTCCTGCTGACTCCAACAGACCAACAAACTAACCGTGCAGAAGGATCAAAGAGGTAGTTGTAGGGGACCAGCACGACGTGGCTCTCCTGCTGGACCTCCCGAACGCCAAAAAAGGGGCAGAACCCTGCGCGCTGCATGCATTCACTCAAACAAATAGAGAGAGAAAGAGAGAGGGACAGGTAAGCAGAGATGGTGTGAGAGAAAGAGGCAAAGCAAGAGCCAGGCCTAGGAAGAAGTGAGACCAAGAGAGGGGGGCAACGGAAGAAGAACGAATCCTTTGGTCATCACACGCCCTGGGTTGGGTTGGGAATCTTTTCTGTGGAAGTCCTCAGGACGTACAGAGGACTGGGGGCATAAGAAAGACCGAGAGGACAAGGTAGGCAGGGTGGCTGGCACACCCCTCTTTTTTGTGTATCAAGAAAGTCAGCTGAGCAAAGGCTAACATGATCCACCGACCCTTCCGAGTTCAGCCACCTCTTCGATGTCCCTGGGAACGCTCTGCATACATACATACATACATACACACAAACATACACACATACATACATACATACATACATACAGACATACAGAGACGCATGAATCGTTTGGAGAAAAGCTCAAGAGCGACACGGTCAAATTGCCCTAACAGCTTTGACAGAGATTATCCGAAAAGGAAACAAAATTCACCGAGAAGAGGAAGTGAGGAAAACGGGACGAGAAAAATAAGTGAAGGAAGAGAAGAAACAGATACAGCATGAGTCTGTCTTTTTCGTCTAAAAAAGACACACACACACACACACACACACACCACAGAGAGAGAGAGAGAGAGAGAGAGAGAGAATCAGGGGAGACGGAATAGAGAAAGAAAGTTGAAACTCCCCCCCCACCTGCAGAAGCTCTTTCCATGCCCGAGAGCCACCCGACAAATCCCCCTCGTTTCTGTTCCCCAGCCCTCCATGATAAAAGCAGCTCTGCATACATACACACGCAGCCATAGATAGATGAATAGATAGATAGATAGAGAGAGAGAGAGAGAGAGAGAGAGAAAGGAACCAAGAAGGGCACCCTCTTCACCTTAATGAGCAAGCAGGAACTCTCTCTATTTATCTCTCAATCATGGCCGACCCCTGACAGCCACCCCTTGTCCGGTCTTTATATTGATGTAATCGAAGAAGTAAACAAACAAAAATGAATGCCAATCGCCATCAAACACAAAAGGATGATTTCTGTTCTTTCCTGATTGACCTCCCAGATCTCAGCGCATGATTCTTTTTTTTCCCTTCATTTTCTTGGTTTGTTTACCTCTCTGTTTTGGAAGACTCTTGCTTTGTCTATCCGTCTGCCTGTCTTTCTCCCTTATCTCTGTCTTTCTGTTTCGGTCCATGCAATGTGTTGATCTGTCTCACTACCCTTGTTTATGTGGACAGACAGACACCTCTGCTGAACGAAGCAACCGACGAGACCAACCAACCCTCTGCTCAAGGAGCTTTCTGCAACCAGCATCCTTCTGAGATCCTGACAGATTCGCCAATTTCTCGTTTACGCAGAGGTGCTCCCTGCTCCCGACGACCGTGCACCGAAAGCCTCTCTGCATGCTCGGACCAGAGCAGAAACAGGCAGGAGGGAACACCGAAATGAGAAAAGAAGAGAAGAGAAGCGAATCAGACTTGATGGGAGAAAAACAAAACACGGAAAGAAAAAAGGAAGTGAGTGGAGCGTTTAGAGTACAGAGTGACGCACTTGGACGACAAAGCTCACGACTCTGCAACAACCACCACCACCCGCAGGCACTCGCAGCAGATCCAACTGATTCATTCCCCTTAATTCTGTGCAGATCTCTTACGATCTTAGGCAACTTTCTTTCACGGACCTCTCTCACGTATTTCGTGGCCCGAAGCTCCTTCACGACCTGCTTGAGCTGACTGTGAGTTCTGCGCCCACACACAGAGCAGAGATGCACGGCTGTTTCCGGGACCAGAACCTGACTTTCATACCCGCATTTTCTCTTTTCATTCCGGTCAAATAGAGCACTGCCACCTCTCCCCTCCCTTTCCCTTTCGCTCACTCCTCTCAAAAAGGCCACCAGGAGACAGACTCGTGATTAGAAAATGCAGAGAGACCAAGGAACGACAACGAAAGGAAACCGGACTGTAAATCAAAGAGAGAGGTTGAGAGCAATTGACATGTAGGGGAAACGAGTGGCTGACTGCTCTGTTCACTTACCTGGACGCATAGATGACCCTGCCCACTGCAAGGAGAAGAGAAACGTTGGATCGCAAGTGTGAAGCAGCCACACGTCAATTGCTGCCGATTCTACAGGAGTAGACGGTCTCGCTTTGAAAAGTCAGTGACAAAATATGTGTTCATGCATACAGTACAAGCAGCCCCTGAGCATCGGATACTCCCCCCCAAGGACCTTTCCTGCACAAGCGTAATGTTTTCAAAATTGAAAGGAGGTGTATAGAGAAAAGACCGGGGCGACTGACTCTGTTTGACGCCAAAACCCGTCCCCCCACCCCCCAGCACTATCGCCGGCTCTCCGGATGGTTTCACTCCATTGCCCCCTTTCTGGATTTTCTCTTCCTCGAGAACGGCTAGAGCAGCACAAATCAAACAGAGGGTCTTCCCAGTCCCTGAAAGTACACACAAAGCCGGGCATGAATCGGAACTGGGTAGAGTGGAAACAGGCATGTAATGCAAGGCCATAAAGAAGGAGAGAATGAGGAGACGGGTCTGATTTATTGCAACACTTTTTGTTTCGCTGAGAAGAGATCTCTCTCTCTCTCTCTCTCTTTCGGGACGGGATTCATTTTTCTCCTCGGACCTGTCGGAGATTCCAGCAGTGCATTTTTGTTGCCGGTGATGGCAGTCAGCACTTTCTGCATGTAGTCTACTTGGCATCCGTACGGCTTGAAGGGGAAGTGAATCTTGTGGCCTGAGAGCTTCAGAGCCCCTTCGTCTTCTAGGTCGGGTTGCATGGTCTCGATTCAACAAAAAGAATACCCAGTTCCGGCTTGCTGCCTCAAAGATTGTCACGATGGAAAGACAGAAAAAAACAAAAACCGGCCGGGCAACCAGAAGAGGGGAGCGACAGCTTCAGAACGGATTTATGTTTTCCAATCGAGATCTCAGCGTCGCATTCTCACCAGACGAAAACGTGCAGAGAAAAATTGCACACCCATCCGAAGCGCTTTCGTGAAGCCCCAGTGAGCCAGGGTTGTTGAATCTCAGGCATATGTGTGCCTCTATATATAGCTGACAGATTGATCAACCAACTCGGTCTTCGTTTCGACGTTTGATCTTCGTCGCGATGCCCTTGAACAGTAAGTTGAACTCCGATGGGCCCCGGCGTGACATGCGCTCATGGGGGCCGGGCGCCGCGGGCCGCGGCGGGGACCGCGCGCTCAGTCCGCGGCCAAACAGTGACGTCAACTTCTTCACGGGTCGACGTCTCTTTTGCGTGACGGAACAAAATTTTTGACGGTTTGTCCCATTGCAGTGTCTTTTCCAAGCTCTAGACGTCTGAGAGACTATAGTGCTGCCCAACAGACTTGACGACGAAGCGAAAGAAGCTGCTGGTTGATCTGATCTATCCGATCTGAGTCCTCTTCCCAGTCTCTTGCCATCGTTCGATCATTTCTGAAGCCTCTTTCTTCCCACTGTATTTCTAGTTCAACCAGTCAAAATGTCTTCCTTCGTCGGTAAGTGTCTGCTTTCCTTCCTTCGCTCTCTTTTTGTGGATGTCCGACAACTTGATCACAATCTCTGCTGTTCCCCCCTGTCCCCCATTTCTCTCTGCAGCAAAGTTCGGCCTTTCTGGTCTCACTGGTGATAAAGGACCCGTAAAGAGAAAGACTTCCTGGGACTGCGCAGTCGCCTACGCAGCGCCCTCAGAGTCAGGCAGTGCTCCTGTTTCTAGGAGACCTTCTGCTGACCTCTCTTCTTCGTCTTTTATCTCGACGGCGTCTGATGGAGCGAGCACCACCAAGAGCTTGAACTCGTGCCCTGGTCAGTTAGCTAGTCTTCTGTGAGGAGGGGAGACGGCATTTCGAAATATGTCTTTTTAGGCCGTATTTTCGTCCCAGCTGTTTTTCACTTTTCTCGATCCTCCTGAAAAGCTATGTGTCCACTTCAATGGCAGAGAGCCATTGACATTGCTAGCGATCCCGTAGTGTAGTTGGCCATCACGCAAGACTTTGAATCTTGAGATCTGGGTTCAATCCCCAGCGGGATCTTTTTTCGGAGTTAGCTGGTCTTCTGTCCCATGCAGCCCCATCTGTTTTGTCTTGCAGCCGGGCCACCGCAACCCCTGTGTTCACTGTCTCTGCCGGTTTTGTATGCGAGATCACCTTCTTCCTTTCCTGCTGCCTTGGTTGCAGTTTCCGTCCAGCATGGCCCTCTCAGTGGAGGAAAGTGAGCAGGAGGAGACTGCTCGTCTTCTTCTGCATGGGGAGTCTGGGAGGGTGGTGTACCCTTTCTGTCTCTGTACGTGTCTGTCTGTTTGTGTCAATTGAGAGTGACACACTCTCGCTGTCTTTGCGCTGTTTTGTGGTAGACCGACCGGCCGAGAAGGATTTTGTACGGACTTAGTGAATGATTGAATGAACTATTTTTGGAAGTTTCGTCGTGTGAGTGAGAGAGACCCGCTTCTCTGATTCAGTGAGGGGGTCAGGGGCTTTTTGTGTCTTCTTTCTGTGTGTCGTGACCTTTGGGGGGGCCGGATAGACAGACTCTTTGTGAAGAAAACGGGAGGAGGGAGCAAAAGAAAAAAGAACACAAATGAACACCGAGTAAAGAAAACACCGACCTTCTTCTTGAGTCAAAGCAGAAGGAGAGGGTGACCTCACGAAAATCTGCAAAAAGACGTCAAACAAAGACCCTACAAATACAAGAGAACGAAGGAGACTATTTTTCGACTTTCCCTGTAAATTAGCCTTACCGTATTGCAGCACTTGAACCTGGCTTTCGACAAAGAACGTACACGCGGACGAACACGCTGGAATTGATTGCTTGAAAGGTGTCCGTTTTCTGTTTTTTTCTTTGGGAAGCCTTTTTTTTCTTCTTCCTCTTCTCTCCCAGCATGCATGCTCCGATTGGCGCTTTGCATGTTGAAGTAACGTGGTGGAGATGGATGATCGAATGGAAGGATGCTTTGAGCAGCTTTGGGTCTGGGAAGGCCATAAGGACAACAAAGAAGATATACATTGCGCCACGGGATTGTTGACACGTCTGTTCAAGACGGCTGCCTGACTGGTCCCCTTTCCCTTCGACGTACGCCTCTCAATTCTCCTTTTCGGTGTACAGGTACAGATGTGAAGGGGGGGGAAGGGGTCCAAGGCTCAAGAAGAGAAGATCATGAGAAAGAGAGAAAGGGCACGCACACGGTGCATGTGTGCATGACCGCCTCCCACCCACTGCAAGCATTCCTGAGAGTGTGGGCAAAGCGTACAGATCATTTACTCTGAAAGAAAAGAAAACTGCACTCATTCGTTCTGTCGTTCCTTCATGGTACAAGTGAGGAAGGAGGGAAATCAACGGACAATTTTCTTTTGCTCTCCTTTTTTATCTCATAGCGCTCAAGCTTTCTCATTCTCACATCAATACTTTACTCATTTCTTTTCGGTTGTCTGACAGTCCGGGGATCGAGAGTGACTTGCCTGCATCCCTCGTCTTCGACTGCGGTCGACGAGGAGATTCATGGAAGGAGACTGCATGCACTTCTCCCCTGCATGCGTTGGCGGGTGCTGTGTGACTTTCGATTCATCTGGCAATGCTTTCAATGGACGTGGAATGCGTGAATTAATGCGAGATGGAAGCCTGCAAAGAAACTTTGAATGATTCGGCTGTCTGCTCTCGTCGAGCCTCCCGACCTACCACATGACTCGTGACATCAGAATTGCCTGCGATGTGCATGCCACTGCATGAGGCGGGGGTGAGAGAAATCGCTTTGAGAGTCTACTTAGAGAAGGGGAAGTACTTTTTCATTGCAGCAACAAGTAGAAGCCGCTAGAAGGTGACAAACACGTTAGCTAGCACGTTCGTGTGTACATGTTGAAGTACATATGCAGTCTACAGTGTAGAGCTGTGAATGCCTATCATATCGTATATACTAAGCTATAGTGATATCTCGTATCATCTTAGTAGGGTGCCATATTAGGTTCCACATCTAGTTTAAGTCATAGTCTAGGTTACAGTGGGTTTTAGTTGGATTCCGTAAGAAATGTTAATTTAATCTGTAGTGCAGTCTTACACACTGAATATAAACTGGAATGTATCTAAATTTGAAGCTAGACTTGAAGATATAATTTTAAAAAAATGTAATTATATCTGATAATGATGATGATGTATAAGAGCCTATTAAGAGGTTATCTAGGTCTAAATCTATAGGTACAGATCTATATAGTTATATGCACTGCACAATTATAGGCAGTATAATATCTGAGTATATGATGCCAGTATATTTAATATGCACAAAAAAAAATGAAACAATTGATTTTTGGACCAACTTGAAGTAGTTTGAAGCATTTTTAACCTTTTCCTGTCTGAGCCAGTCAAATTATCCCCTCGTTGCAAACTATTCCTCTGTCCCGTATCGTTCTATCCGTAGATTCACTGCTGTTTCCGTCTAGCCGCCCCCTGTGCCCCCACTATTCTGCCCCGCAGACGAAGACGAAGAACCCGTCCCAGATGATGCGGCTGCTGCTGCACTGCTGAGAAGCTCTGCCGCCGTGCTGGTCGAGGGTGTGCATGCTGCAGGTTCATGCAAAAGAAACAGCCCACTCTAGCCAAGAACTGTTTCTTTTTCAAATACTGATGCCTATCCTGCTTCGCCGGCTACCCGCTCTCTGCCTTGCAGTCACTGAAGTCATGCACACACACACGCAGACATGCAAACAAAACTCGTCTACCGTCTCCAGTAACCCATCTGCCCTAACCATCTCACACTGCATCCCGCACTCTTTTTCCAGCCAAGCAACAGAGGAAAAAAAGGTTAGTCAAACAAACAAAAAGTCTGACTGACACTTGAACCACCAGGCCCCCTGTTTGTTCAGCGCAAATTCTCGAAGCAGTTTTCGAAACTGAAAGTCCGGCAGCGTGAACGGTTTTCGAAGCACGGTCTGACATTCCTGCAGGTGCAAACAGCAAAGAAGGACAAAAGAAAAAGATCAGTCTGGCGAAAGGTCAAGCGTGGCGGGAACAGAATGCAAATGCAGCGATGGGAAAAAAGAAAAACACACAAAGAAAGAGAAGCAGTGGCGCTAGGGCGGAAAGGGAGGGGAAAGGGCACAAGAGCATACGTGACGCTGAGCGAAAGACGAACCAAAAAAGAGACACACAGAGAAAGCTAGAAAGAAAAAAAAAAAAAAAAGAAAGAAAGAAAAAAAGAAAAGAGAAAGACCGGGAGAACGAAAGAAACACATAACAAAAGAAAGAACAATTGAATCAAAGAACAGAAGAGAAAAGGAAGGACACACCCCACCTGCACGACTTGTTGTTTTGTGACAGAAGGGAAACGCCTGAACAGAGAGATCACTACACCTCTGTAAGCATCTGTCTCCGCACTCTCTGTTGCGGTCAGGCACCACAATCCCCTGCATGCANTGCATGCAAACATCAAGAAATTATTGACGCACGCAAGGACACATCCCATGCAACCAACAAACAAACGACGTGGCGAGGACAGGGCGAATTCCCCGTGAGGACTACAGAGCCAATCCGCGAGAGCACTGGCGAGAAGGGCCAAGATGGAAGGGGAGCAGTCGGCTCCCAAGAAAAGTTGAGAGGTCGATGCGTTTGACTGAAAAGTAGAAAAACAGAGACAAGCAGCCGAAACCAGGGGAAGAAGAAAAAAACATCACCCCGCGAGACGCTCGAAGAGAAGGCAGATGTACAGCGACAGGCAGCAACGAATTCAGAAGGCTGCATCGTTTCTTTGTATCTCTCACTAGAGAAATCATATCCATTCTTTCGTTCTTTCTTTCTTTAATCAGTTTTTCCTTTTTTTTGTTTCTTCAATCCTCTCCCCTCCCTAGCTCGGCCTACTGACCGAACTTCCGATGCCACCGAGGGGAGCACAGCGGCGATGTCCTGTTCTCTCAGCAGGTTCACCTCCCTCTGGTCAAGCAATTTCTTGTCCCCCGTGGCTGTGCGAATGTCTGCAGTGATCGTGGCCAGGTCTTTTACTCCGTCCAAGAGACTCAGGCGCATCTGCAGACAGACAAAAGATCGCATGAAAATCCTGTTTGGTCTTGGGCGGTGCTATGAAGCTTTACATTTGTATACACGCAGACAAACGTCGGTAGGATAGAAAAGAGCTGTCGCCTTTCTCCAGGAAAGAGACGGGTAAACAGGCGGATGATCCGTTGTCCAGATGACACACTGTCACATCAGGCAGAAGAGAGAGAAATAGACACATTCCGCAGCTTCCGTTCCTTTTTCCTTCATTTCACTCATGCACGAACGCCCTTCACTCAAGGACGGACAGACACAAAGCCGCCAGCCGCCCACGCACCCACCTGAGCGACGAGACGATCTCGCCTGATTTGCATTCCTGGGACATCAGGTGGAGCCGCGCCCGTTCCTCCAGGAGGCCCCAGTTGCTGCTGCTGTCCCTGGCCTGGCTGGGCAGACTGTTGTTGCTGTTGCTGTCCTCTGTCTTTTTTGAGCTTCAGCAGCTCGTCGTAGAGTTCTGTTTTCATTCCCAGGAGCTCCTTTCCGAGTCTGTCTGCCAGGGCAGGGTAGGCAGCAATGAAGGTTTTGTCCTCAGGCAACTTGAAGTACCAGGACTGGTTGTTCTGCTGGACGGCGATCTGCATGAATTAATTCAACGTGGGAGGGAAGGGAAGGGAAGTAATGAGAGGACGACCGCAAAGAATGTTTTGACTATTTTCGTTCTGCTGCGTTGAAGGGACCAAGGGGAAAAAGGAATCGGAGTGGCAGATGATAGAGGAGGAGGAAGGCGGATGCGCAAACAGAAAAGGAGTGGGAGTGAAGGTGTGCTGCATCCTCTCTTTTTTTTTCTGTGCTTCCGTTGTACTTCCTTCTGTCACCTGCGATGGATCTTTCCAGAACACACCAAAGGGGACGACAGACTCCCATAGAGAGGGAACCCTCCCCCCCCCTCTGAGTGCGTGTGGGTGTGCCAGAAAAAGAAAGAAAGCAGGCAGAAATTGAGACTAGCACAAAGACAAGCGACGAAACGAACAGATCGTTAATCCAGAAGAAACCTCCGCGTGCATCTCCCCGGAACATATTCATCTCAATCTGTCACCGTCTACCCCACCCACCGATCCCGAAAGAAGCATGCAGACACACCTGGTTGAGCAGCACGGTCATTCTGTCGCTTGGGAGTTTCATGGCGTCCACCAGCTGCGACTTCTTCCACCCCTGTTGGTTTGGTTGGGCCATAAGGACCAGGAGGAAGTCTCTGCAACAGGCGTCGAACCTCTCCCCAACAACCAGAGAGCTCTTGATCACCTGCCAGCCAGAGAAAGAAGGAAAAGGACAGGAAGGAAGAAACAATTGTAGAGCCCCCTCCGCGAGGCCCAGAAAACAAGCAGAAATGGAAGGGGCGAATACGAGAAAGGAGAAAGGGATGGGAACCTAGAGGTGGTTAGAGGGGAAGGGAGAGGGAGGTGGGAGAGTCATACACTGCGTTGACCATCAACGTATTCATTCATTCATTCATTCACTCACTCAAGCGTTCCAGCAGGAGCTAGAGAGAGCAATCCGGGTCTTTCTACTCACTTATTTCTGCCTGCCTGCCTGCCTGCCTGCCTGCCTGCCTTCCATTCCTCCCTGCCTGACTGACCCAGTTTCCCTTGACGAGCACACAGAAGTCTTGGAGGAGTTTGAGGAGTTCCTCGTCCTGCACCTGTCTCGTTAGGAGAGTCTTGATCTTCGAGAATGTCGCCACGTGGAGGTGCTCCAAAATCTTCTTCACCTGCACATGTTAATACATACAAGTGCAATCAAACAGGCATGCATCAACCATCAACCTTCTGGGCCGTCAATGTGATGATGGATGATCTGGACGCAAACGCTCATAGAGACGAGCAGAGAGAAGAATCCCACGGCACGAAGTCAGATCCCTCGGTTTCTTTCTTTCTTTCTTTCTTTCCTTCCTTCTTTCCTTCTTTCTTTCTTTCTTTCTTTCCTTCCTTCTTTCCTTCCTTCTGTCTTTCTTTCTTTCTTTCTTTCTTTTCTTTCTTTCTTTCTTTCTTTCTTTCTTTCCTTCCTTCCTTCTTTCCTTCTTTCCTTGTTTCTTTCCTTCTTTCCTTCCTTCCTTCTTTCCTTCTTTCTTTCTTTCTTTCCTTCCTTTCTTTCTTTCTTTCTTTCCTTCCTTCCTTCCTTTCTTTCTTTCTTTCTTTCTTTCGATGCAGTCAGTGTTAGTTGTGTTGGGGCCATCTGTTCGTGTGTTTTTTTTTGCTTTGACAGTCACGAAGGAGACAACATGTGCGTCTGTGATCTTTTCACAAAACTCCCATGCGGACCCAGTCTGTCTGCCTGCCTGTGTGCGTACGGCCGGGTGGTGAGTACGCACACACTCCAGAAGAGAGGCAGGCAGAACGTATTCGTATTGCCCGGCGCACAGGCAGAAAAATAAAAAGTCAGACACAATGACAACCCGGCACGCCTTGAGAGAACCATAGAGTTATGTTGGCTGCCTGGCAGACAGACCTGTTGATCGATGGTCAGGTGCCGAAGTGAAAGGAAAGAAATCGGGCCCGTGGGTTCCCCTGAAATCTCATCTGAGGTCATGGCACAGAGGGCGTTGACATACGGAGAGACCTCAGTTTGGAAATTGATCTCCAATCCCTCGTCAGCCGTGTCTATCTGGCCATGCCCACTCTCTCCCCTGGGGCTTGAACCGTGTTTGTCCTTCTTTGGATCTAAAATCGCGACTTCATCCTCTTCTGTATCTCCCCTCTCTGACTCTCTGGCTGCTTTTTCTTCCGCTCGGAGAATGCGTCGTTCTTCCTGTGTCGTACACAGGTGATGCAGGATCTCGGCAGCCTCTGCGGAGTCCTGGTCGTATCCATACAGAGGCAGCCAGGGTTCGGCATCTTCCATAGCCTTCAACTTGGCATGGGGAATTCTGTTGGAAAACATGAAAGCCGGGTCACTACGAGCAGCCCTCTTGAAGGTGACTTGGACTGCACTCAAAGCGTCAGAAGCCGCAGACCGCCCCGTTTCCCCCCCTCCGTCCGGTTCTTCTTTGATTCCCTTCACTTTCGTGTCTTGCTCTTTGACATTCGCCTCCGGTAACTGCAGACTTGGATCCCCTCCTCCCTTCTCTGCCTTGACTCCATCAGTCAGACCTTCCAGGAAGGATGGCACTGCTCGCTGCCTGGCTTTGTCTTTGTCATCAACATAACTGAAGTCAGGCCGAAACTGAGAGATACAACTGACGGGGGTCAGAAAGAACTTATCACCCCGGATGACGCCTAAGGCAAAGCTGGCATTCGGATCAAAATCTTTCACCTCTATGGTGGGCTTTGTGGTCGCACCAACGAAAGTCTGCGAGGGTCTGGAGACGAGCACGTGCTGCTCTACACCCGCAAACTCTGCATCGTGATCGAAATGGTCAGAGTCCCGAGTGAGAGAATAAGTGAAGCGAAACCGTTTTTGAAGCTTTCTCACTTCAACCTTGCTCAACTGCCCTTCATCACCATAAGGCCTGTAGACAGGTCTTAGAGGGTACTGCAAAACGTGCAGCTCTCCATCGTCAATTCTGGTCAGCTCGACTTCGTACTCTGCGATTACAGGGTCGTCCGCGTCGTCCTCTCCCTCCCCCCCCGTATCAAATCCTGTATATTCCTCCTCTCCCTCCCCTTCCTCACCCCTGTCATCGTCCCGCCCCGCGTCCACTTCCATCAAACTTCCCTTTGCAATTTGTCTTTATCACACAGAAGATTTCTTCCAGCTCTGTCACCTGGTGAACAAGTTAGAGACGGCCACTGATCGAAGATGCAGACAAAAGCCGCGCGGAAAAAATGAACGTGGACAACTCTTCAGCCGATTGCCAGGGCGAAACTCAGACAACTCAGCTCTCCTTGTCGCAGTGTCTGATGCCTTCACAAGACGATTCCTGTTCGGTCGAAGGGCGGTGATGGGCTGATGATGGGCTGTGGCCGTCTCTCTGACTGTGACCGCGAGGACATGCGAGGACTAGCTACGACAAAAATTCACAAAAAACCACGGTGTGCGCGCATGACGCGCGCACGGAACCGAAGAAAAAACTCATTTTGATTTTTTCTCCTTTTTTTTGCGTTTGTTTTGTCTGACGTTCAGAAAACTCAAAAACTCTAGCGTAATCATTGATTTTTTTCGAAAAATACTTTTTGGGTTTATCATTTTTTTACTACTACCGATACGTTTTCTTTTTTGTTCTTTTTTTTTCTGACAAACGCATGCATGCGTGCTTCACTTCATGCATCCGACGCATGCATGCAGACCGATCGCGAAATGACTGACCGATTTGACCGCGATTGAGTTCATGCACATGCATCGGCTCGGAACTGCGAGCCTTGTGCATCGAAGTCCAGCCTGTTCTCCAGATTATCTGCGGCAAAACAGGGAAACTCATTGACTTGCCCAGTTCGTCCGCTACGTCCTAAGAAACTTTTATGTTAAAAGCAAAAATTGTACGCACGATACATAGACAGGTGTTCCTCAGAGTCAGGCGCAAGAGAGACTATTTGGAGACGTCTTTTGAGCCAGCCAAAGAAGATGCAGAATCGCAGTCCTGAGAAGGCAGGGTCAGAAGTGAGCAGTCTTCGGCCGAGCACAAAGGACACCGATGTTGGTTGGTACGGTGCTGCAGAGAACGGAGGAGTGGGGGCAGAGGATGACTTTGAGTGCTACAGTCCTGACCTTGGAAAGAACATCCTGTACAATGTGAGGCTCAGCAGGGCCTACCTGGTCTTCTGCTTGGTCAACACACTTCTCGCTACAATGCTTCTCGGCTTCTGTATCTACTGGGTCGGTCTGTTTCTCTCTGTGTGTGTGCGTGTGCGTCATCGTGTGCGTGTTCCCATGTCCTTTCTCTCCCTCGAGGGACAAGCATAAAGATGCAAGCATGCACACTCGAGCAGCAAAGCGACCTGAGGTGGGGAGCAGAAAGAATCGATGGATGAGCAAGCATGTTAGGAGGGTTTGTTTGGACTCGTCAAGCCAGTAAATACAGAAGGAAGGGCCTCGCTGGGGGCTCAGCGCAGATGTTCCGGGACAACTGGTTCGGGTCATAAGATAGAAACACTGGTGAACGGGTAGGCGGGAGGAAGGATAGGCGGATAGCAGCTGACAGATGGATATATGGACTATTTGATGAGTGGACAGGCAGATAGACGGATAAATGGGGGGATGGGGGACAAATTGCAGAAAGAGGGAGAATTTCACAGACACAGAATTAAGCGGACTGCCAGAGGGAACGACTCACTCACTTGTTGAAGAGAGTATCTCTACTTGCGCGTCTTCTTCCTCCTTCGCCAACGCCTCTTTCTTTTCTTCGATGCGCATGCATACGTTGCGATGTTGCAGATGTTTCTGAGAGGCAAATTCAACCCAGACACGCCGACTGCCCTATGGTTTGTTGCTTGCGAGTCGATTGTCACTGGGTTTCTCTGTCTGGAGACATCTTTTTGTATTACCCTTCTCGGAAAGGTCAGTCACTCAGCCAGCCAGTCAGTCACCTGCGTGCCGGCAAAGAAGTCTTTCTCGCTCGGACTTCACCAGTCTCACACGTGAGTACGAGCCAGAAAACAGCTTGGAGCTGCACGGATGGCGGTTCGAGGCGTGGGGATCACATAGATGGGCCGTCGAAGTGTAAAAAACGTCACAAACCTGCTGTAGGCAAGGAGACCAAAGGAGTCAGCATGGAAGGAGGGACTGTCTGCAGGCGAGATGAGAAAAGCGGGACAGAAGTGAACTCTAGACAGGCAATAAAACACGGGGGGAAAAGAAGAGTGTCGGTTCGGAAGTAAGGAGAGCCCAGCTCTTTGGATTACAGCAAGGGGAGACGTCATAGTGGATTGATGAGCCGCGGGGTAGAGAGATGTTTGGGGATCGATGGAAGGCAGGCCGCATCAGCTTTTGTCGGCAGAGCCATTTTGTTGGTTTAAGAACTCAACGCAACACAGCTCATCGGTCGACTCTGCGGAGGGATGTCGTAAGCATCGTCGTCCTAGCTTTTATCTACCTGCCTGCCTGCTTGTCTGCCTCTTTGCCTGTCTATTATCTTCCTGAATCTCTGCCGGCCGGCGTCTGTGTGCAGGAGTACTTCAAGAGCTTCTGGAACCTGTTCGACCTCTTTGTAGCAATCATTTCGGCAGTCAACTTGATCATGGAGATCCTTGACGTGGTCAGTGGGTCGGTCGGTGGGGTGGGGTGGGACGAGGACAAGGGAATGTTGAGCGGGGGGAGGATAGAAGGCTGATCAGCCTGCATAGAGCGAGAAAGCAAACAGCACCACTGAAACGAAAGGTCGGGGGAGACACTTTCAGAAGACTGGTGCCGACACTCGATCGCTCTTATTGCGGACTAGTGGCGTATGTGCAGCTGCGCAGTGGCTCTGAGGAAAGCGTATCAGAGACGCGTGAATGACTCTCAGTCTTCCGATAGGTAGAAGAGTGACACATGTGTACCGAGACAAGGGCCGAAGAAAGTAGAAAACAGGATGCGCATGCAAGCACTCTCCTGTGCTTGCAAACGGCCTGATATCTCAAGATCCTCACGTACTTGGTAACAATGCATCATCGTTTTGCTTGATTCTTCGATCGTGCAGATGGGGCGACTGAGTGGTATAGAGACAAATGCCACCATTGCATTGATCGCCCTCAGGTGCGTCTGTCTGGTAGTCTCTTGAAAGGCTGTTGACTTAATCAGCACATCAGCTTAAGGGTATCCAGGGCTTGTCTGAATATCAGATGCCTTTCCACTTGTCCCTTGACCTGCCAGTCTGATCGCCTCCTTACGTCCATACCTCCGTACCTCCTCACCTGCCTGCCTGAACTGAATGGACTGACTGTGTGCATCACGTGTTCCTCCACGCCAGTGGGTCGTGCACGTTAATGGGCAATTCTGTTTTCTCTTTTTTTCAATGCCACTACTTCCAATCGAATGTTTTCCTTCTTCAATTCCTCCCCCCTTGATGCATCCTCTGCCTGAATTCCTCTCAGATACCTCACTCAAGTCGTCAGGTCAGTATCCAGAGACTTGTGACACACACACACACACACACACACACACACCCACCCACCCACCCACCCCACACACACACACACAGAGAGAGAGAGAGAGAGAGAGAGAAGCATAGAGACACAGACGCGAAAGATGAGAAAGGTCACAGAGAGGCATCAGGACTTAAAAGAGAGAGCTGAAGGCACAGGAAGACAGAGAGGGGGGCAGGGATGGAGTCGGAGAGAGCACAGAATCTTTTGTTGCCACAATTTGAGAGAGCCTGAGGGCAAACTCTGTCAATCGGAACAAGCTCTCGGTCTGTCTTCTATCTGAAAGCCACGAAGAACAATTACATTTTTGTGCTGACAGATTTCCAATGCTGTTTTGCTGTCAGTTTCTCCCTCTCTCTTTGTCTCTCTCTTTCTTACACAAACAGGCACACACGCACACGCAAACTCACTCACTCATTCTCAGTCTCTTTCTCGGTTTGTCCGTCTGTCTCTTCCTCCAGACTTGTGAGGGTCCTTCTGTCCTCGTATACCGCGGCTGCACAACAGGAAGCTGTGGAGGGAGAAAGCGGAGAAATTCGGTCAGCTGCTTGGAAAGGGGCCCTCATGGGATCGAGAAAGAAGTAGTGAAACGACTTCCTGCTAGGCTCATTGACATGCTTCAACGCTTCCAGCTTCCTTTCTCTCTCTCTCTCTTTCTCGCTCTCTCCTTCTCTCTCTTTCTTATTCGTTCGTTCATTCGTTCATTCGTTCATTCGTTCTTTCTTTCTTCTGTTTTTGCTTTCTTTCCCCTTGTCTGCCTTTTCCTCCCTCCCTCCCTCCCTCCTTCCTTCACGTCATCCTTCCTTTCCCCGTTCCTGTCTTCGTGACTCCCTTTCTGCTCGTGCATGAATATGATGACCGATGAGGTTTGCTGCAGAAAGCGAAATTCCGTTTCTTGCATGCATGCATGTTCAGTCTCTCTTTTTTTCACTTTTTTTACTTGTGTGTCTTGTGAAGCCCTGTTTCCCGTCCGGT
Source organism: Chromera velia (assembly GCA_018398765.1). Taxonomy (NCBI): domain Eukaryota; family Chromeraceae; genus Chromera; species Chromera velia. The sequence continues at coordinate 21,197 of JAHBMJ010005892.1, read as the reverse complement.
CTCGCTGTCTTTCTACCTGTCTATATGTGTGTTTGTTGAGTCCAAAACTGTTTATCTATTTGTTTGTTCGTCTGCATGCCTGTCTCTGCAGCTTTGAGAAGCCGCCCGAGCTGGAGAGGGCCCCACCAGAGACGGTCCAGCCAGAGGAGGACCCCCTCTCCAAACGACCGTTCGCCTCCACGCACCAAGACTACCACCACCACCACCAGCAGCAGCAGCAGCCAGCTGTCCAGGGAATGCACCTCCACTCTCCGACGAGAGGGCCAGCAAGATGACATACATACATGTGGTACCGCAGGCCGTCAGGGGTGTATAAGCTGTAAGTAAGTTAAATTATGCTTTGTACTGTAGAGTTTGGTTGGTGTCGCTGCGTTACGCTGCGTAGTCCACACCTGGAACACCATACATATCATGATTGTAACGGTATATAATTAATTAATGTAGTAAGTGACTCAGGTGATTTAATAATTAATGTGACTTATTTAAGGAATGTACTGTATGCTAGACTGTATGATAGTATGTACTGTTCATTTTTACACTTTCTTTAGATTTTAATTTAATAAACCAACTTAAATTTAATTCAAAATCAACTGACAAACACAAAGTAATAGATTGAAAGTATATATCCTACAAGTAGTTCTATCAGGTCTACCATGCCAGCGTCCTCTGTGAAGTTGTATGGAAAAGTTGCCGCTGTGACTGTTTTGCTTGTATGTGCCTAGATATGCGCTGGTCTTTGATTGTGTCTAGTAATTGTGCTCCCTATACATGTCTTCAATTAATTGATATGAAAATTTAAAATTAACACTAGAATTAACAATAATTTTAGGCTTTACTAGTAGTAGGTTTTTAAAAATGATTCTGTTATATTTAATGATACATTCTATAAAGTTATTAGGATATACATGAACTTAACTAAACTTAAGCTAAAAGTTAAAGCCTAAAACATGGTTTGATTCATTTGTAGAAAATCATAAAATTTCTTTTAATAATAATAAGTTTTAATTTCTGTGCATTAAAGTCTTATATTAGTAAATTATTAGTTTACTTCTGGGTACTTATGTATAGAATTACATAAGCACGTTCCTGGTATTGTATCCTTTGGGATTGCTGATCGATCTCTAACTTCAATTATCAACCTCAATAAGTACATGAATTCCGATCAAAGCACTTGCGACTGCGGGTGAGATTGACTGTCTTTTCTAGTTTTTGGGACGCCAATAGGGTAAAAGCCGATTTGCAACATGTCAGGCTGTTATTTGATTGATCGACAGGCCGGTCAAGGCCCCCACCCTGTCTTTGGTTCAGGTTGGTGGAGGAGGGAAGTTGACGAAACGTGACAATTTCAGTAAGGAAGGAAAAGGGGTGGATGGATGCGTTGACGTTTTCATGCAAACATGCACGCAGACTTACAAGATCGAAGATCGAGTACAGATGCATGTCTGGAATGGATGGATGAAGGGAAGAATCTTCGAAAGCAGTGAGCACGATGCTTGTCTGCACGGATGGAAGGAGGGTCAGGAAAGGGGCCGTGGGGATGAACCAAAGACAAACACAGAAATAGAGGAAAGTGAATGAATGATCCAGAAGAAGCAAGTCCAATGAGTCCCAACTTTCCCTTGCTTTCCCTCTTTCCCTCAAAACTGGATCAACCTTTTTCTTGAGCCTTCTCCTGTGTAAAGTCTCTTGCTGTTGCTGCACAGCTGACAGACAACGACATTCTCACCGACCGACTCACGGACAACGACATTCTCACCGACCGATTCACGGACCAATCCATCTGACAGACAGACAGATGAAGAAGGATGCAGTGAGCAGGGCAGAGCATAGAAAGATACAACTTAGATAGCGACGGTGAACGAAAAAACTCTTTTTGGTTCTGGGGGGTTGGCCGGTTACGTCGTTTACGGCCCCCTGTCTTTTTCGGACTTCCCAGAAATGAAAGTGCCATGCATCCCCTTCTCGCCCTTTTCCCCTTTCCATCCATGAATCTCATTCTGCACAGCTCGTGCACACGCACAGGCTGAGCAAGACAGGAAAAGTACCAGTCACTCTTCACAGTCCTGCTCTGACCTTTTCTCCCTCACATTCAGTTCATTGCGCCTTCATCCCCCCCCCCACCTGTCCACTCATGAGTCCATTCCATTTCATTTCATTCTCTCCGTCCCTCATCGGATGGGAGAGGAGACATTTCATTTCATTCTCTCCGTCCCTCATCGGATGGGAGAGGAGACCTTCCTTCCTTCCTTCCTTCCTTCCTTCTTTCTTTCTTTCTTTCTTTCTTTCTTTGAGTCCGCTCTCACCGCACTTTGCGAAGCAGACACAAAGTAAGGATGATCCGAAAGTGTGAAGATATTCCGACCGTTTCCCTTGCTTCCTTCCTGCTCGCTGAATTGCCTGCGCGCCTCTTTGTGCTTCTACTGAGACAGTCCTTTGTTTCGATGCTCACACCGAAAGACACTGCGCATTCTTCAGCAGATGGATGTATGGATGGATGGATAGATGGAAAGATTGATCGAGATAGCTGGTCAGGTGAAGGTTGAATGATTTCAAGTGATCGAACAGAGTATAAAAAGACAATTAAGAAACTTCTTCTACCGAATGTACAGTGCAGCGCAAACCCTTTTTACTCAATAACTGATGGTCTGTCTCCCGACACCCTCTCCCTTTGCCCCTTCCCCTTATTCTTCTCTTCCTCCCATTCTTCACGCAATGATGGGCCTTTTCGTTCCCCCTCCACCTTTCATTCTTCCCCTCTCAGATCATTCATCCGTTGTGTGCTGCAAGTGCGTGATATACTTCTCCAGTTCTTTGTTGCGTCTCTTCTCCTCTTTCAGTGCATGCACGAGGTCCTCCTTGGTCATCCCGACCAGGGCCGCCTGCTTGGAAGCAGAGGAGGCCGAATTCGTCTCCTCACCTACGCGGCTACGGATCGCGGCACTGCAGTTGGAGGTAGACGGACGACGAAAGGCAGTCGTGCCACCATCCTTTGATCGCGCGTCGTCTTCCTTTGCAGTGGTGGCCATGTGATGAGTGAACTCTTGCTCGAAACGCTGCTGGAGAGCTGCCTGGATCTCGGCTGTGCGTCTCTTGCGCTCATTCCAATAGGTTTCGAACTTCTTTTGAGCCTCACACTCCTTTCGCACCCGCGCCTTCCAGTTTTCGCTTTCCTGCAGAATTCGGACGACAGTTGTGGACCATTCAGGAAGGAAAACTCAGAAACAAATGCACAATGTGTCCGTTTATGAAGCTAACCAATGCGTGTGTGTACATCTGTGCACACATGCATGTATGTGTGTAATACATGCATGCATGATGATAATTCAAGGCACTTCATCATGCCTTTTCAACTGACGTACCATGAAAGTAGTCATCTTGTCGACGATTCCCCTGCCTTCGGGAATGTATCGCACCGCCCGTGAGTCTTCTGATCACGCGGAGTGGTTTGATTGTTCGAATGACAGCTTGCCGATGAATTTATCCGCGGTCCAGCTGAGGGTCGGAAAGTCGGGTCAGACTGATCGCCGGATCGCTTGATCACACAACGGTCTGATTAGGTGTCTGCCGCACACACAGCAATCGTCTCTTCTCGAGCAGAATCTTGCAAGGAAGGAGCCTGCTCTCTGCATGTCACCGGTTCAAAATAAGAATTAAGGGATCGAATCAGACTTCAAGGGATGCATGCAGTCCGGACATGCATCTCAAGCCGGTCGACCGATCGCATGGTCGGTTGGGGACAAAAGAACACAGATGCGGCGACGCGCGGGTCGCGTCAAGCTTAATTAATTAATTGTATGCGCGGCCGGCGCGCCGCCGCGATTCGATCACGGGCCGGCCATGGCCGGCCGATCGAATATTAATATATCTCGGCGCGGCGCCGCGGCTTCAACTTCCGCGTCTCCCAGCTCTTTAGACATCTCTGCAAAACAGGAGAGAGTTTTTGAAAGAGCCGCCATTCAACTGCATCAGAGCTCGAGCTGCTAGCAGTGAACGTCTTTCTCGTCTCCTGAGTTGCCCCCTTGTGTCTGTGCACGAGCAACAGCCATTCCTGAAAAGAGCGATTGACCCGTTCCCGTCGATTTTACCCGACGTTCGTCTCCAATTTTTTCAGACCAGTTCTCGACCTGTTGGTCCTACAGGATGATAAAGAAGAGTTATTTCAGCGACTTGCTCGATGAGGAGAAGTTGCAACGAAAGAAGGAGAAGGAGAAGAGACGCCAAGAGGAGAGGGCGCGTCGAGATGAAGAAGAAAAAGAGCGGAAGAGAATTGAGAGGGAGAGACGTGAAGAAGAGCGCAAGCGCAAAGAGGCAGAAGGAATCCGATCAAGATGGGCCGACTATTCTGACAGTGACGAAGACGAGAGAACACCCAAGAGGAACAGTAAAGACAGTAGAAACGGACATGTAGAAGAGGAAGAGGAGTCTGAGGGAGAGCACTCGGATGTAGAGGAGGATACTGACATGGCGTCTCCTGTTGCGCCAAATGAGCAACGCTCGTCCCCGAAAGCGGATAAATGTCAGTCCACCGCCCCCCTCCCCACATTCCCAGAATGCTCTGCTTGTCTCATTCATTTGTCTGTTCCTGTGTCTGTGTCCCCTACTCTCTTGCTTCAATGCAGCTCCCCCTTCGAACCATGTTGGTCCTTCGTCTTCCTCCTCGTCCTCTTCAAAGGCCCCCACAGAGAAAGAGAAAGAGAAGGAAAAGGAGACAGCCCCTGTAGTGCTGGGAGAGACACCGGTTGACCTGTCGAAGCTATCTAAGAAGGAACGGCAGGAACTGAAGAAGAAGGAACTGGACGAGCTCGACAAAATGCTCAATGATGAATTTGACGGTGCGTCAAGTGTTTCTTCTTTGTGGCGTGTCTATCCTCTTTTTCATTGTCCCTTCTTCGTCTTCCTCTGCCTCTCCTTCTCCTTCTTCTTCTCCTTCTCCTTCTCCTTCTCCTCCTCCTCCTTCTTTTTCTTCTTCTTCTTCTTCTTCTTCTTCTTTCGAAGCCGGAGATGGGGGAGGACGATTTTGTCCTGTGGGTTCTGGAGATCTGTCCAGTGGAACTTCTTCTCTGTGGTCCCTTCCTTTCACCACCCTGATTTTTTTCGCTCATTCCTTGCTTCCTTTGTTTCTTCCCTTTGGTTCCTTCCTCCTTCCTGCCCTCGCTTCCGTCCCTTCCATCTCTCCTCCGTTTTTCTGACCTTCCCTTCGCTGATTCCTTTTTGCCTCTCTGTCTGCCTTCCTCCTCCACCCCCCCAAGGTTTCCTGCCTCGTTTTTGCAGTAGCCGTGGCGCCAGCAAAGAAGGAGAAGGAGAACCAGCAGAATGGTGACGAGGCGAACGTGGCGGAGGGGGAGGGAGGCGAGACTGCTGGAAAGAAGAAGAAGCCGAAGAAGCCAAAGGTCTGTCCGTCGTTTCCTCTTCTTCACTTTGGAGTCTTGCTTTCTTGTGACTTCACATTTTCCCTCCCTTTCATGGCCTTCTGGCTGCCATTCAGTCTGGCACTCTCTTCCCCTTCCCCACCTTTCATTCTGTTCTTTTTGTTCGGTTTGCATGTCTTCTAGTTCCATTCTTCCTTCGTTTCTTATGTCCCTGTCCTCTAACTCCACTCCTCTCCCCCCTCTTTTCTTCATGTTCTGTCCTCCGGGTGCGCTGACACAGGGCGCGAGGTGTGGTGTGCGGAGAGGGCGCGTGGGAAGGAAGGATGAAGGCGGATGAAAGACTGTGGCTCTCTTGCTTTTGTTCTTCCTAAGCACCAAGAAGATATCTTGCTGTGCCCACATTGTTCCTTCCGCCTTCCCCCCTCCCCTGTGCAAGCAGGCGAAGGAGGAGCCACTGAAGCCCAACACACCCACGGAGGAAGAACCGGAAGAGGAGGAGAAGGAGGAGAAGGAAGAGGAGAAAGACGTGTCTGCAGCACTGGAGGAGTTCAAAAAGAAAATGCAGGCAAAGTCGAAGGCAGGGGCGAAACCGAGTGCGCTGGCACAGGCAAAGGCAGAAGCTGCGAAGAAGCAGAAAGAGAAGGAGAAGGAGAAAAAGAAGAAAGAGAAGAAGTTCTATGATCGTTAGAAGAAGGGATGCCATTGAAAGCTGAGGGACTGTACAAAATCCCCTGCCCGCGTGTGCATGAAGTTTTTTTTTCGTTCTTCTCGACCAATTTCAGACTACAAGGAGGGGTATCTAATGTGCAACAGGGACATCAGAAAATGAGAAGGGGGATAAGCAGAGCTGAAGAGAGAAAGAGGTGAAAGAAACGCAGAGGCACATGATTAGCGTTGACCGAGTGATTCTCCTTCCCCTTCTTTCTTCCTCCCTTTCAATGCAGAGAAGTAATAAAGCGAACGATCAACCCAGGAGCAATCTCTCTCTCTGTCTCTCTCTCTCACACACACACACACTCACATACACGTACACACACACACACACACACACGAACGAGACAGACGAGAGAGAGAGCGAGAGAGAAGCAGGCAGACAGACAAACCAGACAACTGACTGGGAAAGGTAGGCAGAATGGTGCACTGACTTCCTGTTCATGGTAAGCCTTCGCCTTCCTTCCTTCCGCCTTCCAGCAGGGAAGAGAGGAAGGAAGGAAAGACGCAATCGCTGCTGTAGAATGTTTGTATTTTGTTCGTTTGTTTGTGCGCCAACGTAGATTTTTTCTTCCGTCCCTCAGTCTGTCTATCTTCTTCCGTCTCCTTCATGTCTCTTCTGAACACTTCCTTGCTTGCCATTCTTTACGACTCTAGAGAGAGGGGGCCAAGTACTCTGGAGAGTTCAGGAAGGGGGGGGGGGTCGCGGGTAGTTAGAAAGGGGAGCTTCAATTCAAAGCGCCTGCCCCCCCTCTGTTCTCTCACTGCTCTGCCTATCTGTCTGTGTCTCAGTTTCGGTTCATATACGTTTCACAGTCATGTTGCTGTGTCTTGTCTGCCTCACCACCCATTTTTATTCCGTGCTTCGTCGCCTTTTTGCAAGAGGGATAGACGGGGGAGAGAGGCGGTGTGCTGGCGCCTGACCACCATCTACTCTCTCTCCGCTCCCTTCGGAGATCTGCCTGCGTGTCGGTCTTGTCGTCCTTCCGTGCACGCATGCGTGTGTGTGTGTGTGTGTGTGTGTGTGTGTGTGTGCGTGTGTGTGTGTGTGTGTGTGTGTGTGTGCCCGCGTTGTTCAGTCTTCGTTGGAATGCGTGGTGAGTAGCGCCCGTCGTTTCATGCTTACTCTAGCGGAGTGCATGTTTAATCTTTCTCCGTGTGTGTGTTAGGGCGGGGCTGACCATCCTCGCCTCTCTGTCCTGCTGCTCTACCGATGCTGCCATTCACTTTCGCCTCCTCGTCTTGCGCTGAAATTCGTCAAGTCCTGGCAGTGCGTCTCGCCTCTGACTTCTCACTTCTGCTCATGCATGCCTGAATGGTGGTAAAAGTGTAAGCAGAGCAAAGGAGAGAGTGGAAGATACGAGAATAGAGGGCGAGAAAGGTCAGGATGTTTCTCAGGCGGAAGGAAGGAGCGAGGCCGACTGGCAGCGCTTTTTGGTGTTTGTTTGTTCGTTTGCTCGTGAGTCTGTAAGGCCGAAAAACGGTGTCTCTTTCTCTCAATTGAGAAAATGAGCCCGCCTAGAAATGCAACCGGGGGAGAAGCGTCTGTCTGCTCGGCTCGACGCTGGCATTTTGACAGTCGCACACAGACAAAAAAACGCAAAAGTCATCAAGGGCAAGATGCAAAGGAGAAGGTAGCACTTCGATCAGAGCCTTGCAGGGGGTCTTGCCTGAAGTGCAGGACGGGAAGAAGAAAGTGCAGCTGAGGATGACGAGAAGCGGGTTGTTCGTACAATTTCTATCCCCCTGTCTCTAGGTCTGTTTCTGGCTGATTCGATCATTCCGATTGTGGAAGAAAGAGTTCATGCTGCCTCTGACATAGGCCTTCCTTCAGATAAGCAGAGAAGAGAGAGAGAGAAAGAGAGAGAGTTCATACTGAAGGAAGAAGGAAGGAAAGAAGCGTCTTGAAGGTTGACAAATCCTGGTGGGAGATCTTTGTGGGATTCTTCAGATAGAGAGAAAGGAATCGCAGGCTCGTTGAGGAGTTGTTCTTCAATCGACTTGGAGGAAAGAAGGACGGAAACGGCAAATCGGACAGATAAGCCTGGCAGGAGAATGGGTGTATTTGTTGCGATGGGGGCACTCGTAAGTAGGTCGGAGATCCGAATGCAGGGCAAGAAGAGGAAGGAAGGAAGGAAAGAAGGAAGGAAGAGGGTGTAACGCTGGCTGCCTGGGTGAGTGGTGATGTTCTTTCTTCTGGCAGATCCGCGAGATTTTTAGGGGGGGTGAGCAGAAGGGCCAGACTCCCTTCATGTTGCAGAGGACACTGAAATGGACTTCTCCGAACGACTTGCTTCTGTGACTCTTTCCCCCCATGTTTGCATTTGCCCATCATGCACGCAGGACTCCTGCAGGCTCCGGGGGGTCGCTGGGCATTCGCTGATGTTTTCACTAATTTAACTCGATCGCCGCTTTTTTTTCTGTGTCGTTTGTAGATCCATCTGTTGATCATGCCGTTCTTTTTCTCTTTCTAGCTGCTTACCTCAAGAACGAATGCTCCTCCTTTGTTTCCCTCCCATCGTCTTCGATCGTTGGCACACGGATGCATGTGGTCAGTGTGTCAGACATGCACCGAGACTACCAGAAGTACATGGACGTTCAAGTATTTTTCTGCGTG
>JAHBMJ010005892.1:0-10000 GCA_018398765.1 Chromera velia | reverse complement strand
TGATCTCTACAGAAACACGCTCATGTATAGACCATCCGTTCATAGGCATGAACTGCAGTACGAGGATTCGATCATTTCCGGGTGAGATGCCCACGAGAACATGCAGATCATATATATGCACAGTTTTGACATCCAATTTCACAGGCAGGAATTTCACATTTCGACCGAACCATGCTGACCGAGCTACAGAACCATGCTCCAGCCCCCCAATTAAGCAGGACTAACATAAGAAACCCTTGGACTCATTCATTTTTTTTTTCTTCCCATACAGGCAGGAAAGTGCAGGAAAAACATGTTTAGGACCCTTTCCAACTATATTGGAAAGATCACTTTTGTAGTATGAGAAGGCTAAAGAAACCTTTAGCTCGGTGGTACGATGGTGTAAGCCGACTACCGAGATTCTCAAAAAATAAATCTTATTATATTCACTGCCTTAATTCAATTCAATTCAAAATTCCACATTTATGTAGATTTATGTATTCACTAACAACTATTCATTAGTAATATTCACAACTCTTTTTGTTCTTTGAATCACCTTATTCTGGCTAATTCTAGTAGACTTTTAAACTTTTGAAATTATGTAGCCCTTTATTTTCTGATACAACGTTCTCTTTTTGTACAGTTAAGTATAGTTGCTTTATAGTAATAAACGTTACAACAAAAAAAAAATGAAAAATACAATGCGGTCTACTTCAATCTAAGCTTCAACTTTCATGAATCCTGATTATATCAATTTCTAATCTTATATTATTTTGTACGGCGTAGTACAGACCAGTCTATGGTGAGCAGATCAGTCAACGACCTCGCCTTCCGACAGATCGTCTGCAGGCGGCACATCTTCGGCATCTGCTCGTGTCGCTGAAAGTCCATCTCTGGCAGGCCTGGGGACGACGGACCGAAGGAATCCAGACGGGGAGGGGGAGCGATCCTCCGTGTCTGCACGATCTTCAGATGCGGCTGGCTCTGGTGGCGCACGGAAAGGAAGGGGGGAGGCCCCTTCCCCCTGTGGACTCTCCACTGAGCCCCTCACACTGGCCGCGCTACTGCTGGCCTTTGCGCTGTCACCTCCCTGTGCCAATATACGGCTTCGCTGCATGGGGGGATCTCTGTGCTCTCCTCCTTGCGTCTGCGTTTCTTTCAGCAAACCGACAAGCGCTGAGACGTCCACCTCCCCCTCCGAGAGCTCCCCCTCTTCCCTCAAATCCCCAAAGTCGCCCTGAGGGCCTCCCACAAGAGGGAGAGCCGGCCCCGGGGGGGTTGCTCCGATCTCACCCACAGAGACGGGAGGAGATGGCTGCAGTGCAGCGTCGAGACCCCCAGCCGGGGTCTGTGTGTGCCCCCCGAGAGGCAAAGAGAGAGACCCCCCGCCAGCGCCCCGGGAACGACGCGGAAGAGGAAGGGCGGCGTCCCTCCCACCTGCTGAAGGGATCACTGCCGGGGCAGAGGAGGATGAAGGCAGTTGGGCACTCCTCAAGTGAGCACCCAGAAGGGAGGTCTCACCAGAAACCGCCAGGCGGGGGGCGGGTGGATGCGCTTTTGTTCGCATACCGGCTGTCGGTCCTCCGACTAGTGTGCTGAAGAGACCCGTGTCAGTCAACGGCGGCAGCTCACCTTTCTCACCGCACACTGAGCACTCCCGAGCAGTGGAGACGGACGGAGACGGCCCAAACGAGGACGACTTCTCCGTACTCTCTGGCACACCCCCGTACGGACGAACGAGAGGCACTGCTTGGACGCTCTTGGAAGACAACGACGCTTCTTCTGCAGACAGAAAAGCAAGCCAGACATATGGATATAGAATGAAGGAGCTGCAGGGTAGGAGGTCGAGAAGATGCACGAAGAATGTGTGCAGAGAGAGAAGGAGAAGTTGGACCGAATTCGAGTTGAAATGGACCAACGCATAAAACCTGGGTGTCGCATTACAGTCTTCTGGTGTGTATCCCTTGCCACACAATTCTTCATACACACAACAGCAAATAGACAGACTCAAGACAACAGACCGGAGAGCCCGAACAAAACGTCGCTCCATACAGATACAAAACATGGAAATGAAACCCGAATTCGACCCACTTGCGCTGATTGCAGCTTGCACGGAGACTTCATGCGCTTCTGGCGGGACAGTCTCGACCCCTCTGTCCTCTCGTCCCCCCTCTTCCTCTCCCTCCAACAACAGCTGCGTCTGGGTTCCCGTACTTCCCGTCATCGCGTGGGGTCTCACGGGACCCACCCCCGTGTCCGCCCGAGTCCTCAAACGCTCTGCAAGCACATCGGCTTGGGCCCTCAACTCCACCTGTAGTATCTGCTGTTGGCCTGCTGTCTGCTGAAGGGCAGACAGAAGATCTCGCAGACCCGCGGCAATGCCGGGGTCAGGTACTGATTGTGGGGGGGGAGGGGGTGCAGGAGTGTCCTGAAAGGGAGACGGCAAGGTCGATAGCCAGCTGCACAGAGCGTCCCGAATGGCATCCTGGGCCCCGTCCCCCTCCGGAGGGGCCTGCGGGGCCCCGGCATCTTCCCCCTGTGGGCGGGTGACGACCACAACGGTGGGCACGTCAACGGGATCGGGAACAACGGGAGGAGGGGCGGGCCTGGACCGGGGTGCGGGGCGGGGGGTCTCGGGAGGGGGGATGCAGAGCTGAAGATCTTGGACGGCTAGGATGCGGGGGGCGTCGTCTCGTCTCCTCCGGGATTTTCGTCGTCGGCGGCTCTTTTCTCTTGCAGGAGAGACTGGAGGTGGGTGTGCCTCTGCCTGCACTGCAATTGAGACGGGGCAAGGGGGTGCAGGTATTCCCGTTGTGACAGCAGCGTCAGCAGTGATGGGCACTGTCTGCGCGTCTCTGTCTGCCAGAGGGGGCCTTGTGAGAGGAGGAATGACAGGCTCTTCTTCATCGACTGCTTCTACTTGGGTAGAGGTTTCTCTGGTGGTCCTCAGGGTTTGAGCACCTCCATCCCGAAGGGGGACAGGAGACAAAGGGGGTGGTGCTCTTTCCTGATCTAAAGATCTCACAGCAGGGGACACGTGAGCGTCCTTGTAGAAGATCCGGGGACCTTCACGCACCCGCATGGGCCCCAGCGTCCGGCCTGGCGACAGTTCCTCGCCTGGCCGTGTGGCCTGGGGGGGACTTTGGGGAGAAGAGAGAAAAGGGGGAGGTGCAGCGGGTTTGAATCTGGAAGCGTCGAGGGGCACCTGTCGTTGGGGGGCGGTTGAGTAGAGCTGGGGAGGAGGGGGGGGCACGGAGGGGGTGAGCCTACGCAGGTGGGACGGTTTCTTTCCCCCTGCACGAACGGAGAGGCGAAGAGGGTGTGAGAGTACTCCCTCCCCCCCCGCAGTGAGGCTGAAGAGGCCACCAACCGGATCGGATGGACGCACAGAGCGTAGCGCAAAAAAAGACGTCTCTTGTACGCTCCGACCCTCCTCACCTTGCGTGTCGACCTGCGGGTGTGGTTCTAGACTCGCGGGTGAGGGCTGCCCCTTCTTTTTTTTCACATCTTCAGCCCCCCTCTCTGATGAAACTTCTTCGACAGATTCATCTGTGGTCTCCTTCCTTTCTGCTGCTGCTACTGTTGTTGTGAAGGAATCAGGGAGCGTCTCGTCAGAGATCCCCTGATCTGGTTGCGCCTCTCCTTCTCCTTCCAGTTGTCCATTCACGGGGTCTTCTGCCCTGGGGGGACCTCTCTCTCCCTCTTCCTCTCCCACCTGATCAGCTGTCCATTCGCGGCGCGCACTGGAGTCTGCGGCTGGGTGTTTCTTCTTTAACGAAGTTTCGTCTTCATTCTCCACAGCTGATTGAGGGGGTCCTACCTCTTCAGCCTGCTGCAAGTCTGAGGGGATGGCTTCGTTTTCTTTGTCTTCAGCAGGGCTCACTTCTTTTTTCGACCCTCTGCCCTCAAGAGAAGCGGCTGCTTTGCCTGCTGAAGAATGAGGGCGGGAAGGACCGTCGAGAATCTTTCGCTTAACTCTCTCAGCAACGGCGAGACGGGGTGCAAGAGGGGACCTCACGCTCCGTTTCCCTGTGCCCTTTTCCTTTCCCTTCACACCCCTGCTGCCTTCCACATTCACCCCTCTATTCGCTGCTCTAGGCGTCCTCGTCACCCGGTGCACCGCAGTCTTCCTCTGCTGCTGAGGAGACGGAGATGGGACACGAGTCGAATGTTTTGTCTGGACAGGGCGCTCAGAAGGCCTTTCTTGCAGAAGCACAGAGCGAGAATCCGAACCCCCCATCGTCCCCTGTCTCCCCAGAATTCGGGCAGGTACCACTGCGGCTGCGGAATCACGCACAGCACGCTGCAGCCCTACCCCCTCTGCTTGTTGGTTCACAGCCGCGTCAACTGCAGCCACTGCCCGCTCAGCAGAATCCCACCGCAGCCGACTGGCAGTCTCCAGGAGGGTCTCCGCACCCCTCGTGGCTTCCGACAACGCAGGTGGAACTTCGCTGGTCGGGACCATGGGCACGTACTGCGTGTCGACGTATCCCGGCCCCACCGCACTTCTCTGCACTGCCCTCTCCACCCCTCCCGGTCGAGGGCCGTGCCCCGGCCTTCCTAGGGCGGGGGCAGAAGTGGAGTACAAAGCCGGTGTGTAGGCAGTACCGGACGGCCGCTGTCGGAGGGTCTGCAGAAGCCTCAGGTGAGACGGGGGCACGTCGATACCTCCAGCTCTTCCCCCAGCAGCCAGAGAGAAGGACTCCTCAGCTCTGTGCGTCCTCTCTCTGTCGAGAGCGCTCAGTTTGTGCTGGAGAACCTGCACACACGCACACACACACAAACACACACACACACACACACACACACATACACACACACACACACACACACACACACACAATAGAAAGTAGTCGCGTGGGAGGTGGGAGGAGAAGAAATCGGAGACCGAATCGAAATGGGGCAACTGCACGGAGGCAATGTCACACCATCCATCCGCCCAGAAGAGCTAGGAGAAGGGACGTTCGGGATCCCCTCTTCGTTTTGTGAGGGCACAGCCTGGCCGGAAGGGAAAGTTGGGCCGGAAGCCGGGGTCTTGGTGGGCGGGAACGGTCAGGGACAGAGAGCAGAAGGCACAGACACAGCAGGGTCAAGAGTGAAGAGCCTCTCCGAAGAACTCAAAAACAAGTACAGGAGAGAATACGGGGATGGGAGTAGTAGTCATCCATCAATCTGTCTCCCTCTGTCTGTGTGTGTATGTGTATGTGTTTTTGTGTGTATGTGTATGTGTATGTGTATGTGTGTGTGCTCGCAAGTCCGTGTAGAAACACTCACGTACGAATCCAGCTGGTGGAAGGGCTAGAGGTTAGGGAAGAAACGAGGAGAGAGACAAGCAGCTGTGACTCCCCAGGTTGACCATCCACGCACATACTCAGTGAAGTGCACTTTGCAAAGCTCTCTCCTCCGGTCTATCTGATACATTCCTACAGCGCACCTGCATTTCTCCATACAGACGTTCCACAGCAGCGGTAGGCCCTTTCTTCTTTTGCACCTCCGACGCAATACGCTGGGAGAGAGCAGACCCCAGAGACCGCCTTTGTTGTCCCCCTGTTGCCCTCCCTTCCCCCCCCAGGAGATTTTCTGCCAGCTCTCTCTCTGCACCTGCGCGCGCCTCCTCCACGGCCTTGGCTGCAGCCTCCTTCAAGGCGGAGACCCAGGAGGGAGGGCAACTCTCTGCACTCACCACCTGCATGCACATGCAAATTCGAGGTATCTAAAGGAGCTAGGGTCTGCGAGTAAACTGTGAACGCAAGAGCAGAAATAGAAAAAAACGAAAGCGGCTGCGGAGTATCGCGCGAGAAACAGACATGGAGAAGGATCCTCAAGAGTCATCTCTCTCTCTCTCTCACACACACACACCCACACACACAAACCTTTTTGACTGTCACCAGAGCCTTCTCGAGTCTCTCCAGAGTGTTGCCTGTATGTGTAGCCAGAGCCTCGCAGGCTTCCTGCAGGCACGTATAAGCGTCAACACACGCAGAGAGACCATTGGGAAGACAGGAAGACTCAATCAATACGCAGACCAGCCAAGAACCGACCACCCAGTCTCGTCCCTTCCAAAACAGACCGAGATCCTCTCCTTCAATGAAGTGCAAACCAGTCGACCAATTGTGCACCCATGCCTGCTTACCTACCTGTGTTTCTCTGCCTGTCTGTCGTTCGCTCTCCAGTCACCTGACTTTCTCTCCTTCCTGTGTGCCTCCGTGTGTCTATCTGCCTTTCTGACCTTGATTTCCGTCGTCTCTGTGGAGAGCTTCTCCACTCTCTGGGAGAGGTCTGGAAGGATGGTCCCGCCGTCTCCTTCCTTCTCCGCCTCCCGGGTCCTTTCACTCCGGCAGAGCGCAACCACCTCTGTCACAAACATACACACAGAGGGACGCAAATGCGCACTTGTCGATACAAAAGCAATACGAATCTGCGTCCTCCCCTGCACAAGTAAAGGAAATCTGGGGGACTTTGATACGCGTTTGGAGGAAAACGAAATGTTTGACATCAATCCCCTGCATGTCTTCTTGCTCTATCCTGCCCACTGGACTCAAACAACCCAGATGCCCATGCACCCACCTTTGAGGGCGTCGTACAGCTTCCCCTGGTTGGCTGCTGACAGCTCCATCTGTCGCTCCATCGAGATGGCTCTCGTCTCCATCAGGTGTCTGTGCCACAGCTCCTCCCTGTTTGTCCGTGCGAACTCTCTCGTGTCCTCTTCGAAGGCAGCCAGGGCGGTCGCCCCAGGAGGGCGGGTAGAGCTTTGTGGGCGGCTCTGTTGGGGCTGTTGGTGGAGGAAGCTGGTCCTCTGCCTCGACTCTTCCTCACGAGGCCTCAGATCCAAACAGAGGACCTCGCCATCACAGCCTGTCACCTTAGCGGACATTTCTTCGATAGGAAGGCGTCTGCTGACAACTCTAAAACCTGGAGAGTGTTCCGCAAAGCCGAGCCTCACTACCGTCAAAAGCAGTGGAGACGTCCCGCGAACGTCTCTCAACTCCTCTCACCACCTTCAAGACGCACGACCACAAACGGTCTGACAGTGTGCAAAACAGATCAGAGAGAGGCAGCAGATCAAAAACGCAACTCGCCGAGATCTATACGTAGAAGTCGAACTCTTTCAAAGGTAAGCGCATAAGTTTGCGACCAACTCAGCCTGAAGCGATCTTTCCACCGGCAAGACTGAACATGACGCAAACGTTGTGGCCTCAATGTCGCCCTTAAAGTTCATTGCTTTTCACTGCTATTAATATAAAGCAGCACGCTGCAAGACCTGCACTGGTCCTGCAGTTGCACGACATCGCAGACAACGTGACAGGTCGAACATGGTCGAACTGGTCACGCAATTTGTGAGGCAAATTCGATCAACGCGTTGCCAGTGCGATTTTTTCAGTCTGGTCAGACTGAAAACTTTCAATGTCTTCCGGGCAGCGGACGCGTACGTACGTCGCGCGGCCGCGGGGCCGCGCCGGAGGGGCCGGGCGATCGAAGGTCGCCTCCGAGTTGCTTGGCTCGCTCCGCGGAGACGGCTCGAGCAAAAAATCTCGGCAGACTGAAAAAATTCAAATCGGAAGACCAAAACTTTGAAAAATCAATCTGCCAGAATTTGTTCAGATCTTGGAGGTATTTCACGATGCTCCTTGTCTGCGTGAAGTGAGTCCACCCGGATTTCTTTGAGTGCTCGGTTTGTTTGTTGAACTTCTACATCAAAGCTTTGTAGATACTCCTGCTCACTCTCTTGTCTTGGTACCCCTCTGGTCTCTCTTGACCATGGTGATCAAGTGGCTCTCGCCAGCCATTGTCCTTATACTGTACCAGTGCTCCCTTACTCTGGGGGCACCTTCGGTCAGTAACGCTGCAACGGCGACTCAAGCGCAGTCGACGGCCTCTTCTGCCATTTCAGTGGCGGAGACGGCGACAGAGCCTGCGTTCTCAGCCGAAGTCCAAGCGATGGAGGAAGATCTTGACGACGATGATGACTTCCCCTACTCCTCCAAAGACGCCGACGACGACTTTCCTTACTCTATGGAGGCCTCTGGGGTCAGCCCTCCTTGTAGTGTGAGTGTGTGTGCGCGCGCAAACTCGGTCTGCACTATCCCTGAAGATGCTCAGTCTGCCACACTCTCTACCCATCAACCCAGCCAGAATCTTCGACA
The DNA here is from genome assembly GCA_018398765.1 of Chromera velia. NCBI lineage: Eukaryota > Chromeraceae > Chromera > Chromera velia. The sequence goes on along the minus strand of JAHBMJ010005892.1, from coordinate 1,877 downwards.
ACCAGCTGAAGTCTCCGTATCATGACTTCCCCCTCTTTTTCTTGCTACACTTCCCTGTGCTCTACAGGATGACGAGGACGCAGACGACTTCTTTGAGGACGAGGGGGTCCACCCGGTTGTCCTCGAGGACGGAAAGGTGATGGTGCCGAAAATGACCTGGGAGGTCGTTGAGCCTTCCGCTGAACCGGCTGGTGACGGTGAAGTTCCTGCTGAGACCTCTGACGAAGACGGAGCAGGTGCGTGTCCATCTTTGTTTGGCTCCGCCAGTTCTCTTGCCTGATTCCATCTTTGTCTGCCATTACCCCGTCGTTTTCTTCTCTCTCTCTCAACCAAAGTTCACTTTTTTGTGTCAATACCTTGCTTTTGTGGTACGATGTACATAACCATTGTGCGTTCTTCTGTCTGCCGTTTTGCAGCAGCCCGTCGGTTGCACGGCTTTTTGGGACGACATGGGCGTCACCTGTCTGAGAAGGACGAGGAGGAGCATGAGCAGACCGGTTGGTGTGGTGTTTTAATTTTCTCTCTCCTGAAATCTTTTGGAGACCTGATCGTCGCTAACTGGCAGGAGGATCTGCTTTTGTCTCCGCCCACTTTTTCTTTTCATCATGCGTCTTTTCGTCTCCAGTTTCTCGAGTATGATGTCTCTCCTCTCCCTTTCCGCATGCAGGCACGACAGAAGAAGAGAACGAACATCCCGATCAGATGGAGGAGCGTGGAGGTCAATCACTTCTATTCCCTCCTTCCTCTCATCGTTCTGTGTGTTGGAAGGAACATCGCGGCTCTTTGCGTCTTTGCTTTAATGTTACATGTGTATCCTGATACCTCACTGTAGGCCAAGTATAGCCTGTCCCCTCCCTCTCTGTTTCATGCGCTGCAGTCTTTCTCTCCTTATGCTGCTCCATGAAAACGAGACAGCCTTGAGCCGAGAGAAATGATTCGGATTATTTTATTTTCCCAGGTCTGCCGTGTCCCTATTTCTTCGGTGCAACTGACTTGAAGTGTTCATTCCTCTTGATTGTGCAGAGCACCGACAGCTGTACGGGTACCGTGGTGGTTGGGGGCGCCCTTGGGGCTGGGGCTACCGGCCTTGGGGCCGCCCTTGGGGCTGGGGCTGGGGCCGTCGCCGCTGGGGCTGGGGAGGGTGGGGGCGCGGGCGCGGTGGCCGAGGCGGCCGAGGCGGCCGAGGCGGCCGAGGCGGGCGCCGCGGCCTCAGTGAGACCTCTGGTGACCACGACCCCGAGGAGTCCTCTGAGAAGGATGACGCGAAGATGGAGGAGAAGGAGAACGAGCAGCACGGTCAGTTGGCTGCTTGTGTTGCTGAAACCTGGTCTGGCAAGCGCCTTCTGAAAAAGCATCCTGCAGTCTGTTTGGTTTCTCTCTATCGCTTTCTCCTTCTCTGTCATTTCATGTCCGTTTGCCCTTCTTTACGGTTTTCAGACATCCCACTTCCTTTTTTCTGTCTGTTTCCGTCTCTCTTTCAACTCTGTCTATGCGCCCTGCTACCTGCAGGCGTGACAGACGAAGACAACGAAGAGATGGATCATCAAATGGATGAAGGCACAGGTGGGCATTCTCCGTCCGTCTTCCTGCACTCTGTCGATCTCTCTGTCTGACCGCCTGTCTTCCTACTCACCTGCCTGCCTCTTGTACGCTGCCTGTGCTTGTCTTGTTTGGTGGGTTTGTTCTCACTTTCTTTTCGTTGCTGCTGCCTGTCTGCAATGTTTCCTTCCAGTATTCCCGCTATCAAACCCTTTTCTTTCTCTTCTTCACCCTCTGGCATCATGTCTACTCTGCTCTCTCTTTCTCTCTTTTTTTCCTTTGTTTACAGAGCACCGTCAGCTTTACGGCGGCTACGGCTACGGCTGGGGCTACCGGCC
>JAHBMJ010005891.1:5000-62317 GCA_018398765.1 Chromera velia | reverse complement strand
AATTGGGTCGTCTTACAGGTCTCACGACTCCTCGCGCTCAGACTGTTGGAGCTGCTCAAGAACAGACCGATGCCGCGGCAATCGATGCAGAAGAGACGAATGAGAAAACCCCCTTTGCGGGGAAAAAGAGGCCCAAATCTGGGGCCCAGGCTTTCCGTGGACAAGGAAGCGGGCTCTGAGGGCTTACGATATGAGAGTCTTTGACTCAAAAACATGCCCCAAACTATCCAAACCATTCAAAAGAGGGGAGTCTCCATCATAGTTTCAAAAATTGAAAGTAATTTTATCTGAATTACTAGGATAACATCTTGTCAGACATTTTATCAGCATCATTTTGCTATGCTGATATTTATTATTATCATCATTTAATATTATTATTTGTATTCTTATTTATTAGTCTGTAAGCGATGTTCTGTACTGCTCCGACTAGTGCTCCGACTCTATTCGTCAGAAGGCAGCCAGAATTTATTAAATCTGAGTTAAAATTTGAAAGAAACCTAGTCTTCTATATTGTATAAGAGTCTAAGATTGAATGCTGTGTCCAATACTGTTTGGCAGTCACGTCGTGACCAGATTTGATTTGATTTGATTTGATTTGAAGTAGGGCTTAACCTCAAATCAAATCTTAGGCCTGAGAAACTTTAGCATGATAGGGCCTATCAAATCTACTTCAAATCTAACCCTTTAACCTCAAATTTTCGAGGTCAATCCGTCATCTAGTCTCTTAAATGAGTCTTCGCATCTTCGCACTTTTTTGTGCGTTAAAAAAAAAAAAAGATTACAAAAAGATTTTTTTTCTTAAATGAGTCTTCGCATCTTCGCACTTTTTTGTGCGTTAAAAAAAAAAAAAGATTACAAAAAGATTTTTTTATTAGTTTCATATGAATGTGAATGCCCAAAAGCTTTTTCAAATGTCTGTTCAGTAAAAAAGAGGTCATCCAGTCTATTCTCCAGAGATTCAAGTTTTGATTGAGGGTTTGAAGTGGTTCTTTATTGTCCTATAGCAGTTTTTACGCTTCTTTCTTTACCTTGGGCTTTTTTTGGGTCCCCCCTTATCAAACCGATCAACGATATCAAACAATCCCATAGATTATAATAACAAGAAGGCTGTAGTGTCCTGCCTTCCGGCGCCGTCCCGCTGCCGCCGTCCGGTCCTTCTCGCATGTGCGCCGCCTTTGCTTCGATCGCCGGCACGCCGCTGCGTTCTGTTTGCCTGTCCACGGAAAGCTGGTCTTCACGTTCGCGTGGGGACCAGGCTTTGAAGAGTTTACGCTCAGCCGTCTCTGACGCTGAGATCGTTCGTTCCGTTTGTCCAATTGTAAGTCTGTCCTTTCTTAGTAAGCTAGCAGAAGTCAAGTCGATCCAACTCCCAAGTGTAAATCTCTTGACTCTACGAACGGCTAAGGATCTTCTGATATCCAATCCCCTAGCTGACTGAGATCTTCAGACTGAGCTAAAGTCTGTAGAATTTGTAGATCCATCTCTCTGTCTAGGCCACGCCTCTGGTCTAGCTCTCCGTCTGTCCTGCCGCTACCTCCAAAGCAGCAGAAAGTTACTACAAGGCCGTATTAGTATACACTGCCGGCTATACAAAGAAAGTGTCGCCTGCAGAAAGAGGGAGTAATGTAATTGTAAGCTCTTAACTTATATAAGCTCTTAGCTTTGACAATAGCTCATTATAATTTTAAGAGTCTTAATTTAGCTTTTTGTCTAGTTTTTAGTGATTTTCTTGTCTTTAGGGCTTTCTAAGATTTACTAGTGGTGTCGACTAGGGTGTCGACTGTGTTATGTCATCTTCAGTTCTAACTTTAGTTCTATCGAGAGTGACCTCTAGACTTCAACCTCAAATCTACTTCAAATCTGGTCAGATTTGAGCTTGAAGCTCAAATCAAATCAAATTAAATCCTATCAAATCAAATCTGGTCACTACAGTCATGGTGTTTGCAGAATAATTTTCTCAAAGGGAATAATTTGATTTTCAAAAAGTGCAGAGCTGTCGATCTGATCTTACCAAAAGTATTGTTTAGATTTCTTGATCTTGATTTGTTGATTGAAAGACTTTGTGTCGTCTTTGAGTCTTTCAAAAAGTCTTTTTTGCATACAAAAATCCAACTTGGGTGTGGTATAGGCCGTGGCCGGCTGGCTCGGCCTTAGCTCAGCATGATTTAATCTTGGCATGGCTAGTGGCATGGCTTGAAGGCTAGCTCGAAGGATTTTTAACATGATCAAGGTTAAAAAACTCCGAGTTGACCATGGTATGAGACCATATGACTTGAAAGATTTTAACTGAGCCTAGAGCAGCATAGTAGGGCTTGGCCTTACTTACTGTATACAGGAGTCTTCAGCTAGCGTGGCTTTATCTACTACATGAATTCTATACTAGCTTAGACTACAGCTTTATATGGCTCGATCGCCTCGGCTTCTAAATCATGATGATGATGTTGTGGTTGGGGCAGTCTCTTGCACCATGACCTGCATGCAGTGTTCTACAGAGGAAACACCCGTGGAACTCCCTGAGGATCTCTTTCTCTTTATCAGTCGGGGGTAGCAGCTTTCGGATATTGTGCTCTCAGAGTCTGCTTCTGTTTATCTGCCCCAGTGCACCAATGTCCATAGGTGCTGGACCAGTGGGATCATGTGACATATGACCTCCACTAACGGTCACAAGGGGTGCTTCTGTTGAGAAAAGTATTTTAGGGTGGGCTGCTGCTGCAGCAAACGAAACAGATGGGTAGGGAACGATTGAGAGTGTTTCGAATGCTGCTCCTACTGCTGCCTCGAGGTTTGCGGGTTTTTTTCTCTTCACCTCCTTTTAGACGTCTTCGGGAAGACCCTTCTCATACTACCATGGGCGACATAAGTTTTGTATACTCATCTTTTAACCTCTCTAGCGCCAATGAAATATGACAAGAAGTAAACATTTATACAATTAAATTAGTAAGCTATAACAGTTTCAATCAGGTGTTAATTAGGGGTTGTGGGGAGAATGTGTCTCAAATATAAGTAAGCTTATTTTTTCTGAAGTGACCGATCGACCAAGCCTATAAAAAGTAAGACATAAATTTAAAATTCAATCTAGCTTTGCCAATTGAGGACGTATAAAGCCAATTACTTTAAAGTAATACTTTATGTTGTATCTACTTCTATTCTAGCCTACTTAATCCAGTATCGACTTCAAAAACGAATCTTCGCCAACTCCACAAAAAAATATACAATACTTTTGTCGCCCATGGTAGTATACTTTGTCGCTCATGCTCATGTCAGGGACTACACTTCATCCTATCTAGTTCATTCCGGTGATCATCACGGGTCCGTCTGTCCTAAAAATATGTCAACAGGACAGTTTGGAGCTCCAATCACGTTGCAGGCGTATACCCATTCTTTTTTGCGAGCTTCACAGCCTTGACTGCATCGCTTTTCAGGTGGCTGTCAGCTGCACTGAGCAGCTGCGCATCAGTCATATCATGGAAGTCGCGGTACTTCTCGCACACCCGGACCCAATCTTCGAATTCCTCAACTGTTCCAGTATAATCGTAAATCGGTTTAATCGCTTTCGCAAAAGCACTGGAAGAAGTGGAATATAAGTGGCTGAGGATCGCTCTGAGCTTAGCAATCTCTGCAGCCTGAGTTTGGTACAAGGCTTTCAACTCTTTGAATTCTCTGGTGAAACCTTTCATCCTGACAGAGCAAATTTGGTCGCAACGAGGCTCCTGCTATCACGTGTAGCGTAGTGGCTTGCTATACGTAAGCAGTCAGGACTCATCGAGACAGAGACAGTTAGTCAGACGGAAGGTCTGTCATACTAGGCGTTTTTTGTTATTCTCTCGTTCATTCTGTTTCTGTCAGTCTGACTCTCATGCGATAGAAACGCAACTGTTGATTCATATGGCTATTAATAAATCACATGCAATGATGCGCACGCTTACTTCGATCGCAACTCCGGAACGACACACACGCGGGCCGGTTCCATCACAATCGACACACAGAGGCGGGGCGCTCGCTGACGCTCGCACCTCGACTGACATACACGTCATAGTGGTGCCCTATAAAGCACTGTAGTTGCAGGATCATGCCAGGATGCTAGGTGCATTATCGCCCATTTTGACGACAACTTGTCGTCTGCTGTTGAAAACCTAAGAGCAAAAGCGATAAAATATGATAAATATGATAGATTATGTAATATGTATGCATTAATGTCTAATTTAATGATACTTATAATTATATATGATCGAAAGATGACAAACCTCACATCAATGATATCATGTGATGATCATGAGTCGCATGGCTCCATCAAAGTCAAGCCATCGCTTCCCTCGATTGACTCTCCTCTCCTACAAGTTCCTCTCCTTCCGTCACTGCTCCGAGATCGTTCGCCTCCCATCCCTCTCCCTCGTCTGCAGGACCACCAAATGCACCCGGCCTGGCCTCCTCACAGGAGCGATCCCCGTGCAAGACCTCAGAGAGAGCCCCCCTGTTGAGACCATCCCTGACCTCCTGGAGGGATGCTTGGAACGGGTCGGGGGGCGTGGCTGCTCCCGTGACCTTCAAGTTGCCGGCACTCGGTAAGAATCCCTGCAAGCAAACACACCATCAATCAAGCAGCGACAATTAAGGGAATTCAGAAGGAAACCAAAAGAACAAGACAGAGGCTGCTCTCTTTAGAATGATGTATGGAGACTCAGAACCTCATTCATGAGAGCGCGGCTTCGAACCGACTGAAGCTGTCTAGAATCAGCATGGAATGTTCCAGTGCCGTCAAGTGTTTCTTTTCTGAGGCCACTGCAGTCTATCCCAGTAGTTTGCGATTACCAACGAGAGATTCACCCATTGAAAAAGTAGGCCTCCCTGATCGTGAAGTCTTCATTAAGTCTTTGAATGTCTCGCAGGGCTAAGAAAAGAAATGCCAGTCTTTCTGTTCCCTCTTGTAGTCTTTCTTTCATATCTACACTGTTTCTCTCGTCTCTACACCACGGCAAAGAAAAAAAAGTGCCCCGCACCCCCCAAGGCTCATTGACTCACCAGACCCCCCACAATGAAAGCACCGCTCTTTTCCTTCTCAAGGGCGTCCACCGCATCTCCGCAGTCAATGCCCAGGTCTGCACACACTCGCTGCAGGAAGGAAGGAAAAGAAAATCATTCTCATACATACAGTTCTTCTGTCTGCATAGAGTCCCAGCAAGAAGCCAACAAGAAACAGGTGGCCCTGCATGTGCAGACAAACTGACCTACCTCAAAATGCATCTGCCTTGTCCAGCTAAGGAGCTGTCTGATTTTGGTCGACGCCACAGACCCCAAATACCCCAGCGACGCCTCGTTGAACCTCAACGCCCCTGCGAGACGCAAACGCTCCTCTTCGAATGACGACGCAGATGCCGTCTCAACTGAGGAAGACTGAAGTCGCAGTCTCGCACCGGCACGAAGAAGTTCCAGGGCAGTGAGGAAGTCCCGGGCGTTCAGGTCGTCGCAGGTCTTCCCGAGCAGCCTGAGGGAGGAACAAAACAGCACTCGATGGAGAACAATGCTCATTTGCACTGTGTCCTTCAACAGAACTGGACAGTGCCAATCGCAACGAGACACAAAATAAGATGATTTTTGTGTGTACAAAATCCTTTTTCTTTCTTCCTGGAAAACTGCATTCCACCCAGAGACAGACAGAGAGGCATGCAGGCACCAGATTGCACAAATTGCCGACAGATGGTATCCGAGAGATTGGGGGGAGAGACACTATTGATTGGTAAAGTCAACCGCTCCCATAGACTGATCGATCGATGCATTTCTGCATGTGTGGAGACGCAAATCCCGAACGGCCGTGTAATGATTCTCAGGGAAGCGAACGCAGTCAGATGTTTGTAAGAAAGGAGAGAGAAAGCCAAAGAAATGCCAAGGATTGAACGAATGAACAAAGGAAGGAAGAAAAAACTGTCGAAAAAAAGAACCACAGAAGGCAGCCCTGACGAGGGAGAGACTTGAACAGACTGACTTGCAAAGTTGCACAGGCGGTGCAAGACGGAGATGGACGAATGCCTGAAGACACCTGGCAACTTCCTTTCCCCTTGGAGGTGGGGGGCGTCTCATGTTTCCCGTCTGCGTGTCCTCAAGGCCCCGTGAGAGCAGATCGACCTCTACCAGGCGGGCTGCCAACAGTTCCAGGGGTTCCTCTGAGAATTCCCTCTCCCCAAACAGCATCAGGGCACGGGCTGCTGTAGACACATCTGACGCTCGAAGGAGACCCAGACGGTCGATACCTGTCTCCTTTTCTTTCTCCTCAACGCTCTCGAAAGTAGAATCAATTTCTCGTTCTCCGTCTCTTGCTGCTTCTGTCTCATTTGCATCTGGAGTGATGCATTCAGAATGACTCTTCGAGATATGTGCTGAGGGAAAACCCCCCGTTGGCCCCTCGTGGGAGAGGAGAACGTCCACAATGAGACGAAAGAGACCCCCAACATCATCCACATCCACACCCAGACCAGCACTTTGATCAACAACGCCCACTCCATCTCTCACCCCCCTGGCCTGCCTGTACTGCTGCAGCTCTACGTCTGCGGGATCTGATGCCTGTATTCGATCTCGGAGCTTCACAAGGTTCAGCAAGAGGGCCGATAGAAGACGGGGACTTGCCTCGAGAGCCGCCCCCCCTGCAAGTATAGATTGCCACTTCCCTCTTCCCTGATGCAAAGGGAATGCGAGAATGGCCTCCACCAACACATCGGCTGGGGCCTCTAAGAGAATTCTGTCAACTGCATCGTATTGTCTCGAGAGCACATGAAGAGGAGTAGACAAACAAGACTCCCACGCACGACTGCCCCGCTGTCCACTCGCTGTTTCACTTTGCTCTTGCTCTCTCTGGCTCCCACTATTCGCTCTCTGCCCTTCTGTCTCCACTGCAAGTCCTGGGGCCTCCGATGGCAACTCCAAATCTGTGACACACTCACCTGTTTCCATCAAGGTGCTACCCGAGTCCTGACTAGTCACTCTTTTGACCTCTTCCATCGACGTCTCTGGCCCCATTTTCACTATCTCTGTCTGGAGAGCCGCATCCCCTTCTAAATGAAAAAACATGTCCACCCTTTCCCCTCCACCTTGTTCTTCCTCTCCACCCTCAATTTCCATACGACTTCTCCTGCGCCCCCTACCCCTTTGCCGTCTTCCTGACGGCCTTCTCGAGGCCCCCTCTCTTGCAAGCTCCCCCCCATCTTCCTGCAAACGCTCATGCCCCCACTCAGATGCCACGGCAGCCTCCCCTGGATAGACACTCAAACCCCAGCGTCCTAACGTTCGTCCTTTCTCTCCCCTTCCCGCCCCCTCTCCTCCGTGGTAAGTCTCTCTAAGGGAAAGCTTTGAGGGCTTTGAGCTGCCCCTCGCCTGTTCGTATTCTTCTGCCTTTGCCCGCTCTCGCCGTTTCGCCTCCCGACGCTCGTAGGTTCCTGTGGCAGTCGCGGTGCTTTGCTGTTCTGACCATCCGTTCCCTTTAAGTGCTCTTGCTTCCCTGAAGCTTTCTTGAAGAGAAAAGGAACCTTGCGGAGCTGCGTCCGCTTTACTGACTATCTCTGCCTTTCTCTGAGCATTCTCGATGTGGAAATTTAAGAAGGCATCTGCAAGAGAAAACAGAGCACAAAAGGCCCGCACAACCGATGTTTGCACAGCAAGAATCAAAGTGTTCGTTCTGGCAATTGGGGAATACAGGGCGGAGTGCAAGGTTGATCACAAATGTGTGTGTGTTGTTTTTTCTTTAAATTACTTTCATACAGAAAAAGAAAAAGAATTCTGTATGAAAGGTTGATCACAGATTGGAAAGAACGGAAGTGAAGAGGAGGGGACAGAGAAGGGAAGCGAAAAGAGTCTCTCTCCCTCTCTCTGTCTCATTCTCCTTCTCTCTATAAAATACATAAACACATACACACAGAGAAAGCGAGGCGTGGGGGCAAAGAAACAGACTGACCTTTCGACGGAAAAGTCTGCTTGACGGCGTGATGCAACAGGAGAAGAAAGGGTCCCTCCATCCACTCCCGTCCATTCATGGCACCGTCTTTCCTTGAAAGATGCTGGAAGGGTCTGATGATTCCATCCGGGGTGATACGAGAACAGTCCGGGGTGACACCAGCAGAGTCCCCACCAAAATTTCTCACGCCCATGCCACCATTACCAGCCCCCTCTCCACCACCGTCACTGCCTCCAGCACTCCCCATCCCTCCCCGCCGCCACCACCGTTCCCAGGGGTCCCAACAGTCCCCTCCCCCCCCCGCACGACCCTCTGTATCTTCTGTTTGACCCCAGTCGAGGGCCAGGAGACACTCCGACACACCGTGCTGCCATCCGAGGGCAGCAAAGGCCCCAGCCAACCGGCCGAATTCGTCATCAGTCAGACGAGTGCGGTCTCTAAGGAGATCGTCTCCGAAGAGACGGAGAGACTTCAGCAGGGAGGAGAGCATCAACTCGTCTCTGCATGCGCAGACCGAAAGAAGAAAAAGAGTATCGATCTGGAACAACCGAAACGAAACGCATGAAGCACGACAGCAACAAGGGAGGAAGAAATGAGGTTGACGAGGTCGGACAGAGGGCCGAACCATGCTTCCCATGAGGCTTACACATGGCAAACATCTCGCAAACCGCTCTCTCTCGGCGAAGGCAAGAAAAGACAATGCAGCAACTTCCTGGATGACTCATCGAACAGCACACACACTCTCTCTCATACACTCACTCAGTCACTCACTCACTCACTCACTCACTCACTCACCTGTTTTCAAAGGAGACGTAGGAGTCGAGGAGCTCCAACCGAGCAGACACGGGAGCTGCGCCCAGTTTCTGAGGCAGAAGTGACTCTGCAGCTTCCTCAAGGAGCGCATCTGAGTACCCAGCCGACCTCAAATGCTCAACCATCTGCACACACGCTCAAAAAGTGAGTGTGAGAGAGGAAGGAGAGGGAGAGAAGGAACAAAAGGACAAAAAAACCTTTTTGGCCTAATGATTTGTAGCGAAATGAAACCTCGCCTTCCATCTGGATGTCTGATGAAAGAAAGCTTTGCACAATCTTCAACAATCCCCCGCTGTGACTGGCAAATCTTTTTCGGATGGAGCTGCTCGTATCTGCCTCTGTTTCAACGAAGGACTTGAGAGGAAAACAATGGCGAAAAACGACGATGCAAAAATGAATGCCCCACACGACCTTTGCTTGCAGAGTACATTCATTCGACTGACTTGTGCGATGGCTTTGGGATGCAGTTCATGAGCACTCCGCAGTGCCGCCATCCCGAGTCGTCTGTAGAGGGTGGGGGAGGTCGCGCTGGACGGAAAGCGAGAGAAGGCGGCGAGCAGATGGGGAAATGCGTTGGCAGGCATCTCGATGTGCCTCTGTCCGAAGTACTGCTCCAAAGCCTGGACCAGTTCTCTCTGTGTTTTAGAGAAAACGGATCAGACAAGGGAGGGAAGATGCACAGCATTTTCTTTCATACAGAATTCTTATACATATACAAAGAGAATTCTTATATATATTCTTATACAAAAAAAATTCTGTATGAAAGAAAATGCAGACAAAGGGAGGGAAGATGCACGGGGGGAACCAGAGATCAAACAAGGAGACGGGACGCAATGAATGGAGGATGGAAGCAAAACAAGAAGACAGGAAGAGACGAACAAAAGAATCACAAGGCGCCATCGAGAACCTCTGAGAGAATGTCCGGAACGGAACGCTTTGAGATTCCGAGTGCTGCTCTGATTTGCGAACACGTTTCTGAAACAGCTTCGATGAAAGGATGGACATAGGACACGAAGGAAACATGACAAGGGAGGCGCATGCATGGATTCAAGGAGTTGCTGTTTTGAATGATACATAAAACCGGTGGCATTGAGAGAAAAGCTCGACTCACATTGTCGCAGCCCATGCGTGACAGACAGTCAGTGCACAACAGCACCTGCAGGGGGAAGGATGTCGAGAGAGGGAGAGAACAGAGAAGAGAAAGCACCGGCCATGGGACAGCAGCAGGTCAGCTGAAACTAAGAAGAGGCAACAAGAAGGGTTCAAATCCTGGCTGCATGTAACAGAGGTTCACTGAAGGGGCAAAGGACCGCTGGCAGAACATAACTAAAAAAACGAAACCACCGCAAAAACTAGGGGGGCGTGAAGGGCAACGAAGGAAAGACAGGAGGTCGGGGCGCCAACGCACTTATGGAGTGCTCCAGAAACAAGACAAAGAGCCCCAACCCTTTCTTTCAGCATTTCTTCTTTCTCTCTCAGGCCGTCCCTTCTTTCGTTTACGCATGGTTTTTCCTCTGACCGTCCTGTCCTACCTCTGAGACCATCATGGAGTCCATTTTCTGAAGGAGGTGCTCGCTGCAGACGTTTACAACGCTGGTGCTCTCGATCTTCAGCTGACAGAAAGACCAGAGCATCTGTGCAAAGTCCTGCAGGAGAAAAAAAAAGATGTCTCTCTGTACGAACGTATTTTTTCTCCGGCACAGAATGCCCAAAACAACTGTCCAAGATTCGGGGGGGTGGGAGTGGATAGAGAGGAAAGGAGGCAAACCATACAACAGAAGGATAAACAGAAACGGTAAAAGCAGCGATCAGAGTTGCAAGAGAAAGCACAGACATGCAGTGCTCTTCCCTTTCACCTTCCGTCTTTGCTCGGACCTATTCTGACACCAGGCTCTCCTCCTCCTGCGTTGTGTATGTTCGCGTGTGAGCGCGCGCGCGCATTTGTCTTCATGTGCGTCTTTTTACATACTTGCATGCATTTCAGTAAAGGAACAATAGTCGCTCTTCAGTTGAGTCATCCCATGTGCAAATCCTTGTGTATGCATGATCCAGAACCAGCGGACCTGGGGGGAGAATCGTGCATACTTGTCGGCAAAGAAGAGCGCGATGGCGTTGAACAGCTGTTTCTTGTATATCCCCAGCTTGGCATAGGCCTGTGCGATCATGGCCACTCCCCGAGGACCTAGGTCCACAAATCTGTGGGGAATGTCTTGTGCAAGCACGTCGAATAGAGGCTCATGGACAACTTCCACTCGCGCGTAGGCGTTGACGACCAGCGCCATCTCGGAGGATCGGAGCTCTGTGGCCTTCAAGGCGATGTACTTTGCCAGTGGAAGGAAGAGAGCGTGATCCCGAAACTGCGCCTTTGCATACCCATTCACAATTTTGGTGAGCTCACCGGCAGTGAAGGAATTGGCAAGATCCAGCACTGCGCGTGTGCACTGCTTCCAGAAGTTGGCATTTCCCTTTTGGTACTTTGCAGCAACGTCTATGGTCACAACCAGTTCGGATGCCGTCTGGTGCTTCACAGGAACTTTGCAGAACGACTCAGCAGGAAACCAAATAGGGTTCTTCATTTTCTCTGCGACGTCGAAGTCATCTGGGGCACGGGTCTTCTTGTGACGACAGGCGGGGAGGAGACGGCAAGTCGAGGTAAACGGAAGTGATTTACGTGTCAACGCGGTTCTCATTCTCAGTCAACCCCAGAGAGGATGAGGTTTTTGTACTGATGACACGAGGGGTCGGGGCAGCAGTGGGGGCAGTTCTCTTCTTAAAGCTTTCACTTTGAGTCAATTGGTGAAGGACGATACGACAGAAGGAGACGGCAATTGGATGCAGCCGGAGACGCTTGCCGTCTCGGTAGTTTCCTGCTGCCAGCGTTGCCAAGAAAGAGAGTCACAGCGGGTGACGTTCAGATCCCATAAGGGTGCACAGGTCTGTGTGAGGCGACCGACGTTCGACAAAACGTATCAAAACCGAGAGACGAATCACTCATGCACGTTCTAACATGTGTTCTAAGATGCGTGGCCATGCCGCCATGGCCCATGCAGGATTTTCTCTTCTCCGGTCCTGCGTCGGGGAGTCCGCTCAGCTGGGGCCGCCCAGCCCCAGTCGCGGGGCCGCGTCAGACCCGTTCCGCAGGCGCTGAAAAAGTGGCGACGCAGGAGATGATCCCCTATAGAAATCGTCACATGATACGTCACACATCTACAAAACGTAAAGAAATGATGATTGAGGCCCATAAATTTGAGGCTTTTCTTATGCATGCCGTGTCATCATATATGAAGCTAGGGCAGATCTGGTATTGTTTATCAAAAAGTTCTTTTTCTTCTAGTCAAGCTCGGCTCTAAGAGCAAATCTGCTTATCAATACTCACCAATCACTTTTAATCCGGTTTATTACTCACAGTTTCAATAATAAAATAGAAAAACAAAGAGAAAGGAGTGGAAGTGGGGAAAAACTTTCATAGTACTTTCTGGAAAGAAATGCGTGTCAAGTCGAGTGAATCAGAGCAATATCTGAAAGCAGTGATTGAAGCTAACTAAAGCTAACCTTACATATACATCCTTATACTATGCACTCAATATGTGGCCCTTACTATAAACTAGCTTAAACTATGTCTTAAGTGGTATCAGAGCTAGTCAACTTAAGTGGCAATGTAGATGACTAGATAGATCAATAAAAATTGATCATTATATATTTTAAAACTTAAATTCAAATCAGAGCGCTTAAAAAAAATAAAACATATGAAAATACATAATATTTTAGTACAGCTATATTTTCAACAATAATTTTTTTTAAAAAAAAAGTAAAAACTTCACTATAACAGCATTTTTATTAAGACATATAGAAATTAAGTGATATCTCAAGCCCAGTTTCCTAGCTAGTTAAAAGCTAGTTTCAAACCTCATGTATCATTTTTTTAAAAAAAGTTTTAAAAACTCTACATGAATGAATAAATCGAAGCGGTTACAATGATGCAATTGTTTGAGATGCGTGATTAATAGAGGAAATTTAAGTTTACTCCGTGCTCATTGTTCATTGATCAAGGTGATTCTTTCACCAGTTCATGCAGCATAAAAAACGAAGGGTGTTTCAAAAAGATCTATGGAACTTCCCAACTCCAGAGAAAATGCGATGGGCAATGGCTGCCAACAATACTGTATTGATGCACCCAGAATGAAGAGAGACACTTGCAGTGCCCGTGATGGAGTGTTGACGCAACCGGGAGAGGTCTGATTGGCTTCACCGGAACACAAACAACGTCCACATCGACCTCCTAAGCTGCCGCCTACGGAATCTGTTGCCGCCTTCTCAAATCAGAGCCTGAATGTGTGATGTGCCCTCATCCTTTCCTCTCTTGATTGATCACTTCATTTTGCCTGCATCTTTGGAAGTGGGCTTCTGGTTTTCAGGACGCAAAAGGCTCACTCACACCTGCGCCATCCCATTTTCGCCTTTGGCCAGCTTTCTTTCGTAAAGTAACAATCTTTGTTTTTTTCGGGAATTAACAGATCCTTTTTGCTTTCTCCATTTTGTTGTTGGAGAAGGATTTCCCTTTTTCTTCTGTTTTTTGTTTCCTCTTTGTCGAACGAATACGCCTTTAAACTCAACATGGACGCCTTTCCTTCCCGTTCGTGTTCCCTCCGTCTTCGTTCAATCAGCTCGCACATTTGCACGAGGCTTTCAGGCTTTTTGCTGGCGTGACGAAGTCTCCTGATTTCGCTTTTGAGCTCCTCTTCATGTCTTTGATATCGCCCGTACTCTCAATCTCTCACTCACTCCCCTAAACCGTTCCCTCGGTTCCCTTTTCCCGTCTCCCTGGTTCCCTTCTCTGCACCGACCCATTCTCTCCTTCCCTTCCTCTTTTCCGCCCTTCAATTCCTTCCCTCTCTTGAAGAACAGACGAACAGGCATCGCATTGATCAACCCTACCGGTACGTGTTGCTTGGGACTTCTCGGTGGTGCAAGAGACAAAGAGATCCACAAATGTGGAAGAAACAATGAGCACAGACACACATTCGCATTCACTTTCATACATTCAAAACAACATGTGGAGGGTGCTTTGAGTTCCTTGCCGTCTGGTCGAGATCTTCTAACCTCAGCTCTGCATGATGAAATGAAAGTCGAGTCTCACTTCCTGCCTGATTTTTCTTCTCTTTTAATTGTGTTTGGAGACTCGCTTGACCTTGCTCGGACTTCATGGACATGTTTTAATAGATCACAGATACATCGATCGAAAATGAGACGGAGGCCTTCCTACCCTTTCGCTTTTCCTTAATTCTAAAGGATGGATGGAGGATTCAAAGAGAGAGTCCAGTGCCTACAGGAAGGGTTCAGAGCGTGCGTCGGGGGCCGCAGTCGTCTGAGGATGCTCCTTCCGTTTCCTCTGCACAAGACCCCTCTCCTGTGTCTGTCTTCCTTCACCCGTCTCTTCATTTCTTCTCTTCTCTTCATTTCCATTGACAGAAGAATGACCGTTATTTGCGGGGAGACATGCACGGGGGGGGACCGTGCGTTAGTCACTACAGCATGACACGCTTGACGACATAGAACAGAACAGAGGGGGAGGGGAGGGTGGAGACGGGGCCAGAGGAAGAGCAGAAGGAGAGAGAATAGAGGTTTGGGAGAACTTGAGGCGTTCAGTCAGAAATTAAGAATGAATGCATGCTCGGGGAAACATGTGGATCCAGATCAGATCAGTCGAAGAGGACAGAGGAAAGATGACAGATCAGGTGACTCGAGACGAAGGCAGAGAGAGAAAGAGAGAAAGAGAAGTCTGTTGGCATGTCGGTCGCTCTTTTGTTGTCCAGGTGCCTTTTTGTTTCTTTTCTTTTCTTTTCTTTTCAACATATGCCGCATTCCCTAACGATTCCTCTCTGTCCCTTCGAACATGAAAAAGCAGTACAGAAATAAACAACCAAAAGGGCAATTCAAATCCATCAAATCTGTCTCTGTCTCTCTTATGGTCGTGGCATCATTCAAAAGCTCCTGGCACTTGCTTTCACTTAATTCTTTGGAAGTACTTGCTGAAGTAAGAGAAGCGAATGCCGTTGGGGACCAGTCTTTTTTCGTTCTGTCTCTGTGTCTTCAGCAGGCGCAGGCTCATTGCTTTCGAGCCCGCCGGCCAAGTGAATTCTCCACACCCTCTTCATGAAACCGTCATTGATGCAGAATGCATTCAGTCACTCATTCACTCCTTCATACATGTGCTTTCGTCCTTACCCGTCTTACCAAACAACGCCCCTTCCTTCCCACCCGAACGAAATAGAAGTCGATCGATCGATCGAGCAGCGTGATGGAAGAGGAAGAAGAAAAGACAGACAGACAGACAGACAGACAACAAAACAGACAGCAGAACCACCCACCGGCCCACCACCGTGACGAAGGAATCAAGCAGAATGAGCCATCTACGTGCTTAAGAGACAGACGAAAAAACTGCCAATCAATCATCGATCGAGAGAAACCCCCTCCGCTCTCTCCCTCCCTCACATGTCTTCCCTGCCTCCTACCCATGCAATTGCAGTGTCCCGTCGGCTACCAGCCGCCCGATGCCCTTCCCCCCTTCCTTTCCCACATGCATGCAGGCATCGATGGTCTTCTGATCAATTAGAAAAATCCATTCTATGCAGTCAGTCAATCACACCAGTCCATCATTCAATCAATCGGGTACTCCAGCTGCTATCGTCGCCAGGGAAGCGCACGCACGTCCGTCCGAAACCCACTGGCAGGCCCACGTGACGCGTGACCGCCTGTTGCCCCGTGCCTGCATTCAATCAAGTACAAAGACTTGCATGAATAAGTGGTTGGCGCATCGAGAACAAGAACCCAAACAGTGTGTGCTGTCTGTTTTGGGCAAACTTTCTTTCCTAAGTCTCTCGGTGTTTCAAGTGCGAGCCAAGTTGAAATTGGTCCTTCTTTGCAATCACTGCAATGCTCGTAGATGCACTCACCTGTGCCGCGAGTAAGGGGGTTTGTCCACAATGACATCCGTCACGACGCGCCGCCAATGAGTTCTCGATCCGTTTGCGCTCTCTGAATACAGAACCTCCTCCTCCTCCTCCGTTCGCATCTGAACAGGGGCCGCAGACGTTCCCCCAGGACCCCGCAACGCGGCGTTGAAGCCAAAGCTGCGAGTCACTGGGGGTCTTCTGACATCCAACACAGAAGCTCCGACTCCCACGTTCCCCCCACGGATGGTCTGAATGTGAGTGTCGCCCCTGGAGGCTGCCATCCGAGCAGTCCTTGCCAGGTTGTGCGGTGCTGCGGACTGAGTGAAGGTGAAGGACGAATACCCGGGGGGCTGATCAGAAGTCCAACCGCCAACCGTACCCCTCATGGTGTCTGCAAGTCGGTAGTCAATCACCCTGTGAGAGAGGGGGCTCTCAAGGGCAGGCGAGATGACTCTGCTGATGCTCGTGATTTCCTCAGCACTGCGTAATCGTGGGGTCAGTGAGGGGGGAAGGGGGGGGGCCTCTCCGAGCTCGGGGTGACGACGCTGAAGGTCTCGGAGGAGTAGGACTTCCTCTCTGAGCCTGTGCAGCTCCGACTCGAGGACTTGCAAGTGTTCCTCTGCAACGGCGCTGTCGGTCGAGACCATGCCTGTTCTTGTCTGTTGTCCGGGAGGTGAGCGTGTTGCTCTGGGACGATACCCGGGTGGGGACATTGCTGCTGGAGCGGTGGCGGCGTCAGAGATCCTGGGAGTGGGGATGGGGGAAGCGGCTCGGGAATGCGGCTGTGTGGCTGCGGGGTGAGATCCGTCTGCAATCAGATACTCGCCATTGACTTTGACTGCAACTACCGTCGGCCCGCTGGCCACTGAGGAGACTGCAGAGAGTCTGCTGGCGGGAAGAGGACCGGACGCTCTCGGGGAGCCCGAACGGGCGCCGCCAGCTTGTTTGGCTGCTGCCGCCGCCGCTGCTGAGAGGACGTCCGTTGCCTCTAGGGTATTGCGACCGTCTGGCAGGAGGTCGGCATAGAACTGCGTCTGTTTGGGTGACCCTGCGAACGAGGGTGAGGCATCTGCTGAGCCTCCTGGGTTGTCATATGACTGGAGGCCTGAGCTTTCGGACTTCTGGTCAAGGAGACCTCTGCTTGGAGGAGAGGAGTCAAGACCTGACTCCTGAGTGGTCCCGAAGGCCCCGGTAGGCCTCTGGGGGCCTTGGCGGTCTGATGCTCTGCTCTCTTTGCTCTGATTCTCATTTGAACTGGATGCCACAGAGAAATGGGCGGAATCGTTTGTATTTCCAGAGAAGGTGCACAAGGGGCGGGGAACCCCATTGACGGAAGTGCGGGAAATTGGTTCGGGTGTTGGGTTGACACCATCGGGCGACGGTACTGAGGGGGTGCGCGTGACGGCTGGTGTGAGGAATTTCTGACTTAGGGACGCGCGCTTACCATCAGAGGGTGGAGTGATGGAGCCTTGTCCCCCCTGTGCCAGCATGGAATCCGACCGGGGGGATTTGTACGGACTCCAGCTGCGTCCCCCCCCTGTGTCTCTCAAAGGAGCAGCAACCGAGGACAGAGGCGTGCTCCCACTGTTGTGAAACCCTAGGTTGTCATGCCCTCTGAGGTCCAGTAGGGCCTGTTGGTCCCCGTCGCCTTTCCCGACAGCCAGCAGATGGTGGGGAGATCTGTAGGCACTTGGGAGACCGGACCGGTGGGACGAAGAGAGAGCACCTGCCCTTTCTTCGTCGTCTGCCGCAAGCTGTGCGAAGACATAGGGTGTTCCCCTTTGAGTGAGGTCGACAGGGGCGGCATGACGCACAGTCGAGGTTGGCGTGTCTGGGTTGGGCGTGGTAGCTGCCTCTCGTGAGAGATAGGAGTATCTGCTCTTCACCGCAGGCGATGGCTCCACTCCGAAGGAAGGTGGCTCGCCCTTTTTGATCTCCGATTTGACCTGCAAACGAAAGAGAGGATCAATCAACGAGGGTGAAAACAGAACATTCTAGCTGACTTCTGTGTCGGATATTGCCATCACGAAAGAAGAAAGAGGGGAATCTGCCGTTGTCGAGCGATGAGAGAACGCGAGCAAAGAGTTGTTCTGGCACACCTGCGAACAGAATCTCTTCAAAATAAAATTCAAGAACGAGAAGTACCGACGAGAAAGAGCAGGACAGCAAAAAGAGGTGGGAGGGATTCTTTTCTTCTCCTCCCTCCATTTTTGAATGAACGCAGAAGACGCACCTCGAGGCCGAGTCTGTAGGCAGCAACACGCCATCTGTTGGTCTCCTTCCTCAGGTCAGTCGCGTCGTTCCAGGGAGGAAACACAAGTCGCCAGATTGTCTGCAGTCAGGGGAGGGCAAAATCAGTCAGATGTGTTTGCTTTCATGAAAAGGTTCAGAATCGTAAAAAGGGTATGCTTTGTACGGACAACGGGGCAATCAAACTATTGACGCTTTCCTTCACAAAGAACACACACCCACATTCAACGCACTCTCCACCAATTAGCAATGAAGAAACTTACGATCGATTCAACTCACAGAGTGAACAGAGAGACCAAAGCCAGCAAAACAGCTGACCTTATCCTCCCCGTCGAGCAGACAGTTTGAATTTACTTTCATACAGAATTCTTTTTCATACAGAATACTTTCATACAAAAAGTAAATGCATGCACAGCTGACCTTATCCTCCCCGTCGAGAAGCCAGATTTCCGGAGGCATTTCCGGAGAGTTGGAATAAGTCACGATCTGGATCGTCGCGATGTCTGAAATGTTGTGGGCCAGGAGCATCAGACTTGCACGTCGGCGGAAGTCTGGGGGGATGCGCTCCTTTTGAGACCGTCTGCAGAGATGCAAGAGACAAGGGAACGGGTCGTTTCACGAAGGAGAAAAACCAAAAACGATCCGGAAAGGCCCCCATACCATGCAAAGCGGAGGCACGAATTGACTGAAGGAGGGGAAAAGGTAGCCAGCCAACTTGGCGCAATGTGAGACTAGGGACGAACTTCGCTTCCGTCTTCACTGCACTACTTGAAAGCTTCTGTCTTGACTCGCACTCGTGCGTCCTGCCTGTGCTCTTTTTTTCTATCTTGCCTCTACATTATGCACGGACTGACGCTTGCATTTGGCGGCATGCTGCCATGGTAATGTTCATGCCTCCTTCCACATGCCAGACCTCAAAGCCCTCGTCAGTCAGATTGCACCAACGCTCGAGACCGTCCACAAAGAAATACCCGGAGACCTCACCCTCCACGGGGTCTCCCGTCTCGTGGTATCTTCTCACGGGTTTCACGTTGCCGGGAGAGGACACCAACGCCTTGTTGGCCCCTGACCTGTCACCCGTCTCCTCTGAGTCGTCAAGGAAAGTGTCCACGATCTCCTCACCTCCAATGTTGAAGTGCCGCCTGACGGCAGCACGCCAATTCAGAGCCTGCGCAAGATTCATACATGGGCGTGCAATCAAATGAAAGGCTGCTACACCAACAAACAGACGGTAAAAGCTAAAGGACTGCAAAGAGGCACACAAATTGGGGTGGATAAAGAAATAGGGGACAAGAAGGCATTCTGAGAAAAAGACAGACAAGAGAAACATGAAGAAGATGGATCACGTTGATAGAATGATGACAAAAAGTTTTGGGCCCACAGGGCTCAGTAGACATACGATATACAACCCCCCACCCCACTCTTGCTGTTCGCTGCAGGATAGATCGACTGACCGCAGCTCTCTTTTCCTGAATCGTGACTCTCTCACAGAGAGTGTGCACCACCATGATGCACCTGCGTCCAGTCACGCTGACGATCTCAATCTCGGGGTCCCTCCTGTCCGAGTGACGCACTGAGCACCGGTGTAGCTCGGAAGCCTTCATGGTCTCTATGGGTGCAGCCACCTCGGGGTCGATTTCGTCTCCCGAGTCCTCCACGTACGCGTTCGGCCTGTCCTGTGAGACGCGGACCCAATCTCCGTCCTTCCATATGGACAGTCTGCGCTTGCTAACTCGCACAGTCATCACAGGAGCCAGCGACGGGTTGTCGAGAGTCTTCAGTCGGCCGGGAGTGGCCAGGACCCCGTTGGTCCTGACCAGGTAGACCCTGAAGTGCCCCACGAGGGGCAGCCTCTGGTGGGGGCTGGCTGCGTCCGCTGGGGTGGCGTTGCGCAGTCTGTCCCCGGAAGCTCTGCAGGCACGCAGAAGAGCAGCGGACAGGAGAGGACGGATATCCTCATGGCCGTTAGTCACTAGACAGAGAGGGCCAGGACACACGGACAGCCTTTCAGAAAGGCAGAAAGAGACAGACACAAAAGTGTAATCAGGAACAAACTGCGAAAGACAAAAACAGGACTGACCAAAGGAAGAAAAAAAACAAGCAGAACAAGAGAGCTCAGCGGAACCTACGACGACTACATGAGCATTTTGGCATAGAAAAGACCCTTTTTCATTTGAAGGCCCCGACTGCGTGACTGACCCTGTCGGAGGCTTTCCTTCAATCTCCCCAGAGCTCAGAGGGTTATCCAGGTTTCCCCCTGGGGCCTCTGACGGAGTCATGCTCAGTCTCTCGTACCCTGCACAGACGAAAAGAACAGGCCGATGGACGCGGCTTTCAGAAAGAAAAAAAGAATTTGCTGAATACAGAGTCAGGCGCCTTTCTGTAGTCTGCTCAGTGCTTTCCTTCTTGCGCACCAAGAAAGAGAACGAAAGAAGAAAGAAGACCACGCTGCGCTCTTTCATTCTTCACTAAATTTCAACTTTTATGAGATAGACGAAAAAGTCACTCACGTGTCTGCCTGCGCTCCACTCGTCGCTTGCCCTCGTTGTCCGCAGCAGTCGGTGTGAAGCGTGCGTTGGCTTCATTCGTCCAGACCTCCACTGAGGACGCCATGGAGTCCCTTGGATTCACGCTTCCTCTGTACTGCACACCTCCCATGTCTCCCTGGCCCTCCGCACTCCTCGACAGCTTCTCCATCTCCAAAGCCAACGAAGAGTCGAGCCGGCCTTGAGCGGGGGCTGCTCCTTGCGCAATCGGAGGCGCGTCGTAGTCAACAAGACGAGGTTGGTCCGTCTCGATCTGTGAGGCTTGCGCTGGCTTTCGATACACAAACGACGATGTGGGAGAGGTCTGGAGAACCTTGAAGAAGCCTGCAGGCAGAAAGTCCATCCATAAGGGAAAAAAACCCGGTCAAGGTGAGGAAGGAAGTCAATGGACGCAATCAAGACAAATTTCAAAACTCATACGGAAGCAGACAACATCCGAAGAACAGTCAAAGGTGGTCTATCTTTCTCGCATGCATGCACACATGACGACAGAGAGACACAGAAGCTTGTAGTCGTACAGACAAGCAGACAAACAGACGCCCAGACGAGTGGGCAGACAGACAGACAGAAGGGCAGACGGAGTGACTGACTGACCGTGCGACTGCTTGCGGACGTTGCTCCTGACAGTCTGACTGCCAGACTCTTCCGACCCTGCAGGTGCTGGGGGGACCTCCAGGTTGCTCTCAGGGTAGGAGCTGATGGAAGCCACGCTCTTCGAGTTCTCTGCCCCGCAGCTTCGAGAGACCTCCGACTGGGGAAGCGACTTTGGGAATCCTGCATGCAGATCAAGGAATCAAGGAATCAACGAGCGTGCACGAGAAGACAAGGGCAGAAAGGTTCAAACAAGCACACTGGGGCAACACAGTAGCAACAAATAGGCTTCTTTAGTCGCCTAGCGAGCATGAGAGAAACGGCAAATTGGAAATAGAGAAATGCTCAAGTGAGAGGTTTACGACCAGGAGAGAAAGCACTCACAAAGTCGAAATTTGGCATGCAGAGCCAATGGGACAAATGACAATCAAGAGGAGTCGACAAGACGGACATGCATGCACACTGACCGGTCGGTACCCTCTTTACCTTTCCTCTGGGTTCCTTTGTCTTTGAGTTGAATGTTACCAGGAACTCGTCTTCCTCAGAGCTCTCCCCTGGAATATATTCAACCCCTGCTTCCCTCGCAGCTTCTTCCATATCCACCGGGAAGCCTGTGGGTTTTCGTGTGGACCGCAGTCGACTCTTCTCATCTCTGACCGAACCTGAAAAATGGACATCATGATGCGACTGGGGGGTCGCTGTGCCATCAGGCTCGTCGGAGAGCTCCACTCCATGCTCATTCCCGTACACAGAAAAGGAGGTACCCGCCTTTTCGTATATCCCTCCCTTGCCATCCGCTTTCTTCTTTGGGTAACCTGTGGGCTTGCGTGCAACCTTCCCACGAGGCTCACGTGTGCTGGCGGCAATGCGGGCATGTACGGACTCTTCATCTTCTGATTCATCCTCTTCCTGTGCGATTGCTGCTTTTGCCTTTACCATGCCCCTCGGATACCCCGTGCCCTTGCGGCTGATCTTTCCACGAGGCTCCTTTGTCGAAGAAGCAATCTTTGCTCGCTGCTGCGTTGGCTCGTCTTCGGTTCCTCCGGAGGGCAGAGTCTTGAATCCTTTGGGGCAGCCTGTGGGGGTGCGCTTGACCTTCCCCCGGGGCTCCCTTGTTGCGTCTGCAATGTGAGCGTGCAGAGACTCTTCGTCTTCCATTCGCTGCAGCTGCTTCTGCGCAGACACCATTCCGCGGGGGTAGCCTGTGGCCTTTCTGTCCACCCGCCCACGGGGCTCCTTTGTGCTTGCTGCAATGTGAGCGTGCACGGAGTGGCTGTCCTCCTCCTCCTCCTCCTCGACGTCTTCATCCCCTTCCTCCTCTTCCTCACTGTCCCCTATCTCCTCCAACTCCTTTTTCACAGCGAGAGTCATTTCCTTGGGGAAACCGGTGGCTTTCCGGTCGACCTTTCCGCGGGGCTCCCTGGTGGTTTGGGAGATGTGGGCGTGGACTGACTCTGCGTCTTCGGAAGGGAGCTTGTGCATTCCCTTGGGGTATCCTGTAGGCACACGCTTGACCTTTCCTCGAGGCTCACGGGTGCCGGAGGCAATGTGGGCATGGACGGACTCTGCGTCCTCCTCCTCTTCATGCTCTTCTTCCTCATCCTCCTCTTCTTCAGAGTCATCCTCTAACTCCTCCAACTCCTTCTTAACAGCCAGAGTCATCTCTTTTGGGAAACCGGTGGCTTTCCGGTTCACCTTCCCCCGAGGCTCCCGGGTGCCAGAGGCAATCTTGGCATGGGTGGATGCGGCGTCATCTTCCTCATCCTCCTCTTCCTCTTCCGCCTCCTGCTTCTTCTTGGCAGCCAACGCCATGGCCTTGGGATAGCCGGTGGCTTTCCGGTTCACCTTCCCCCGAGGCTCCCGGGTGCCAGAGGCAATCTTGGCATGGGTGGATGCGGCGTCATCTTCCTCATCCTCCTCTTCCTCTTCCTCCTCCTGCTTCTTCTTGGCAGCAAGAGCCATGGCCTTGGGATAGCCAGTGGCTTTTCGGTTCACCTTCCCCCGAGGCTCCCGGGTGCCAGAGGCAATCTTAGCATGGGTGGATGCGGCGTCATCTTCCTCATCCTCCTCTTCCTCTTCCTCCTCCTGCTTCATTTTGGCAGCAAGAGCCATGGCCTTGGGATAGCCAGTGGCTTTCCGGTTCACCTTCCCCCGAGGCTCCCGGGTGCCAGAGGCAATCTTGGCATGGGTGGATGCGGCGTCATCTTCCTCATCCTCCTCTTCCTCTTCCTCCTCCTGCTTCATCTTCGCTGCAAGAGCCATGGCCTTGGGATAGCCGGTGGCTTTCCGGTTCACCTTCCCCCGAGGCTCCCGGGTGCCAGAGGCAATCTTGGCATGGGTGGATGCGGCGTCATCTTCCTCATCCTCCTCTTCCTCTTCCTCCTCCTGCTTCATCTTCGCTGCAAGAGCCATGGCCTTGGGATAGCCGGTGGCTTTCCGGTTCACCTTCCCCCGAGGCTCCCGGGTGCCAGAGGCAATCTTGGCATGGGTGGATGCGGCGTCATCTTCCTCATCCTCCTCCTGCTTCATCTTCGCTGCAAGAGCCATGGCCTTGGGATAGCCGGTGGCTTTCCGGTTCACCTTCCCCCGAGGCTCCCGGGTGGTGGCTGCAATGTGAGCATGGACAGAAGCCTCCTCTTCCTCACCCTCTTCTTCCTCTTCCTCCTCCTGCTTCATCTTTGCTGCAAGCGCCATTCCCCTCGGATATCCAGTGGCTTTCCGGTTCACCTTCCCCCGAGGCTCCCGGGTGGTGGCTGCAATGTGAGCATGGACAGAAGCCTCATCTTCCTCACTCTCTTCTTCCTCTTCCTCCTCCTGCTTCATCTTTGCTGCAAGAGCCATTCCCCTCGGATATCCAGTAGCTTTCCGGTTCACCTTTCCCCGAGGCTCTTGAGTGGTGGCAGCAATGTGAGCATGGTTAGAAGCTGCGTCCTCTCCTCCGTCTTCGTCTGAGGAAGGCATCGAAGGTGCTGACATGCCCTTTGGATATCCGGTGGCTTTTCGATTGACCTTACCCCTTGGTTCTTTCGTTCCAGACGCGATGTTGGTCGCCGGCGGACGGGATGGAGCGGCTGTGGGAGAGGAATCGGGGGATGATACTTGCTGTTGCTGCTGCTGCTGCTGATGCTTCTTTCCTCGTGACTTTGGAGAAGATGCGTCAGCCTGTCCCTTCTTTTCCTTCTTTCCCTTTCCATGCTCCCGAGGGGGCTTTGAGGCTGCTGAAGCAGGGGAGGTCTCTCGCTCTGCTGAGGTTACGGGATCGGGTTCTGCAGGCAAACGCCCCCCCGGTTCTCCCTCTCCTTCCGCATGATTCTCTGCTGAGTCGTCCATGCCCGCGGGGGCGTCAACTTTCTTGGTCACACCCGGACTGAAGTCACTACCATCACTCTCCTCTTCAGAGCTTGAGGAAGGGGGAGTGAGCTCTGAGTCTGAATCATCAAAAGCTGCATCGTATCTGACCCCCAACTCCTTCGCAAGCTCCAGACCGGATTTGGAGGTCTCAGAGAATTTGCTTCGGGCTGAAGCAGGACTGAAACACCCCCCGTCATCCCCTTGAGGGCTTCTGGGCTCATCGTCATCGGATTTACACCCGGGCTCGAAGGAAATACCACCAGCTCGAGAAGGTGAGACTGGCTCTGCTTGATCTCCTTCCGCTGGAGCACCAGAGGCTGCCGGACCTCCCTCGTCGCCTTCCGAAGGCAACTTCTTCATGCCTTGAGGGTAGCCTGTGGGGGTGCGCTTGACCTTCCCCCGGGGCTCCCTTGTTGCGTCTGCAATGTGAGCGTGCAGAGACTCTTCGTCTTCCATTCGCTGCAGCTGCTTCTGCGCAGACACCATTCCGCGGGGGTAGCCTGTGGCCTTTCTGTCCACCCGCCCACGGGGCTCCTTTGTGCTTACTGCAATGTGAGCGTGCACGGAGTGGCTGTCCTCCTCCTCCTCTGCCTCAAAATCTTCTTCATACTCCTCATCATCTTCCTCCTCCTCCTGCTTAATCTTTGCAGCCAAAGCCATGGCCTTGGGATAGCCGGTGGCTTTCCGGTTCACCTTCCCCCGAGGCTCTTGAGTGGTGGCAGCAATGTGAGCATGGACAGAGGCCTCATCTCCCTCATCCTCATGATCCTCTTCCTCCTCCTGCTTCATCTTTGCTGCAAGCGCCATTCCCCTCGGATATCCAGTGGCTTTCCGGTTCACCTTCCCCCGAGGCTCCCGGGTGGTGGCAGCAATGTGAGCATGGACAGAGGCCTCATCTCCCTCATCCTCATCCTCTTCCTCCTCCTGCTTCATCTTTGCTGCAAGAGCCATGGCCTTGGGATAGCCGGTGGCTTTCCGGTTCACCTTCCCCCGAGGCTCCCGGGTGCCAGAGGCAATCTTGGCATGGGTGGATGCGGCGTCATCTTCCTCATCCTCCTCTTCCTCTTCCTCCTCCTGCTTCATCTTTGCAGCTAGAGCCATGGCCTTGGGATAGCCGGTGGCTTTCCGGTTCACCTTCCCCCGAGGCTCCCGGGTGCCAGAGGCAATCTTAGCATGGGTGGATGCGGCGTCATCTTCCTCATCCTCCTCTTCCTCTTCCTCCTCCTGCTTCATTTTGGCAGCAAGAGCCATGGCCTTGGGATAGCCGGTGGCTTTCCGGTTCACCTTCCCCCGAGGCTCCCGGGTGCCAGAGGCAATCTTGGCATGGGTGGATGCGGGGTCATCTTCCTCATCCTCCTCTTTCTCTTCCTCCTCCTGCTTCTTCTTGGCAGCCAACGCCATGGCCTTGGGATAGCCAGTGGCTTTCCGGTTCACCTTCCCCCGAGGCTCCCGGGTGCCAGAGGCAATCTTGGCATGGGTGGATGCGGCGTCATCTTCCTCATCCTCCTCTTTCTCTTCCTGTTGCAGCTTTGCTGCAAGAGCCATTCCCCTCGGATAGCCGGTGGCTTTCCGGTTCACCTTCCCCCGAGGCTCCCGGGTGCCAGAGGCAATCTTGGCATGGGTGGATGCGGCGTCATCTTCCTCATCCTCCTCTTCCTCTTCCTCCTCCTGCTTCATCTTCGCTGCAAGAGCCATGGCCTTGGGATAGCCGGTGGCTTTCCGGTTCACCTTCCCCCGAGGCTCCCGGGTGCCAGAGGCAATCTTGGCATGGGTGGATGCGGCGTCATCTTCCTCATCCTCCTCTTCCTCTTCCTCCTCCTGCTTCATCTTTGCACCGAGAGCCATGGCTTTGGGATAGCCAGTGCCCTTTCGCTTAATCTTGCCCCCTGGCTCACGAGTGCCAGCAGCAATTTTGGCTTTTGCAGAGAAAGCGGCGTCTTCCTCTTCTCCCTCTTCCTCCTCCTGCTTCATCTTTGCTGCAAGAGCCATGGCCTTGGGATAGCCAGTGCCCTTTCGCTTAATCTTACCCCCTGGCTCACGAGTGCCAGCAGCAATTTTGGCTTTTGCAGAGGAAGCGGCGTCTTCCTCTTCTTCCTCTTCCTCCTCCTCCTTCATCTTTGCTGCAAGAGCCATGGCTTTGGGATAGCCAGTGCCCTTTCGCTTTATCTTGCCCCCTGGCTCACGAGTGCCAGCAGCAATTTTGGCTTTTGCAGAGGAAGCGGCGTCTTCCTCTTCTTCCTCTTCCTCCTCCTGCTTCATCTTTGCCGCAAGAGCCATGGCCTTGGGATAGCCGGTGCCCTTACGATTGACCTTCCCCCGAGGCTCCTGAGTGCCAGCAGCAATCTTGGCCTTCCCTGAAATAAAGTCCGCTTCTTCTTCCTCCTCCTCCTCCTGTTTTATTTTTGCCGCAAGAGCCATGGCCTTGGGATAGCCAGTGCCCTTTCTGTTTACCTTTCCCCTTCCCTCTTGAACCGTCGCCTCGATCCGTGCTTTAGGAGGCGCACTCGATGCTGCTGAAGACTGAACGCTTACCGACGGCTGAGGGCCAGTGGCATCGGAGTCCTCTTCTGCTGATGACCGTTTCCCTCCCCCCTTCCCTCCCGTACTGTTTCCTTTCGGCTTTCTTTGATTACTGCTCCTCTGTGAAGACTCGGCCAAATGAGCCTCTAGTGCTTTCTTCTCCTCCTTGCGTTGAGCCCCGTCATCACTGTCCTCCTCTGTCCCAAGACTGAGATTCGAAAAGTTACCAGGAAACCCTGTTTGCTTCCGAGCTACGCGACCCCCAGGCTCACGTGTGCCCCCCGCAATCTGGGCTTGACGGGAAGTCGCTGAAGAGGCAGGAGGACCGTTGGGAATAAAAGGCTGCTCGGACCTTGGCGGGGCGGAACCTGAAGCTGCGGCGGGGGCTGACTGGACAGAAGAGGCAGGGGGGGCGGGGGGCGGGCGGCTGACACTGGAGCTGGAGGCTCCTAAAGTTGACTGCGGAGGTGTCTGCCGCGAAAGTGGCTGTGTGATTCCTGCCTCTTCCAGCATTGCTCGGAGGGAGGAGGAGGGCAGTGTCTGGGACATTTTCTTTCGTGCAATAGGGGGCTGTGCGGGGCCGCTGTTGTCGGAGTCACTGGAGGGGTTGTGATACGCTGCATTCATTCAGTTCCGTCAAAGGGTAGAAGTGGAGTGAAAGGAGAAGAAGAGACAGAGACTTTTTTTGGGTATATGAAACAGAGGAAAGCACACGCAGGCAGGCAGGCAAAACGGGAAATTGAGGATTTGGTTGTATTTGAAGAGACGGGTCAGCAGAGGGACAAAGACAGAGAAAGGCTACGAAAGAGGGAAGCAGACGAGGAATTCATGTGCATTTCATATTCTGATGAGGGAACGCGAATTCAAAAGAAGCAAGCGATCAAAAAAGCAGAGAAACAAAAGACAGAGAGACAAAGGAGACGGCTTGTGAAGGGACTGACAGCGAAGTCGACCAGAAGTGGCCACCTCGTAGTGTCGGACTTCTGTGTCGTCGGCAATGCTCACACCCCTGCTGCCCCCAATCCCTTGCACACTCTTCCTTGTGAAGACTTCTGAGTTCCCGGAATCCCTGAAAGAAGAAGAAGTACACGCACATACGCAACTCTTCCGTACATACACAACCGCATTCATCTACATAAATGCATCATGAATATCTATTTGCCTCCCACACTCCTCCGTGTGGCGTGGCAACGTCCGAACAACCGGGACAGAATCCCTGAAGGGAGAACTCGGGGACACCGTGCGCCCACAAAAAAAGAAAAGGAAAAGGAGGCAGCCGGGCTGACTGATCGATCGACTGAGGGGGGGCCCTTCGCGTCGATGGGCATGGTGCCCAGGCAAAAACAATCGGGTGAAAAGAATCGTGACACACACTGTTTTCCTGCCTGACTGACTTTCTTAGCGATGGTGCGCTGTTTCCAGTTCTCAATGCCGAGGGAGGGGGTAGCGTGGACGGCCTGCGCACACACACACACACACACACAGAGGTACCAAAAAGGGAGTGTTTGGAAGGGGGCTGAAGGGATTCTGTGTGCCTCTGCCGTCTGGTTGTGTGGAGAGGGCGGAAAGAGGGTGTGCAGGAAGAGGGAGAAACAGTTTCTCCCAAGGACATGCAGGGGAGAAGAAGGGCCACATCTCCGATTTGGAAGGCAAAAAAACAACAACCAACGTCAACCGGGGGTGGGTGGGGAAGGTACACATTGAGCACAGGGGGGGCTGACAAGATAGCAGAGCAGAGAAAGGAAGCGAGCAGCGAGAACTGGCAAATGACCGATGGATGGACAGACAAGACTGGGGGATTGATGCCGTCGTGAAGGGAGGCAGGGAGACACAATCAAAGGACAAAAAGGGGACAGGAAAGTGCAGTTTCTCTTCCCGTCCGTGTGGAGCAGGAAGGCATGTATGTAGACGGGGACTGATGAATGGAAAGTCGAAAGGAAGAGCCCTTAAGAGAATATCCTGCCTTCCTGCCTGTGTGTCTGCGACCCTTCCTGCCTGCTGACTGACCCTTTCTTCGGCCTTCTCTCCAAGTTGGCAGCTGCCTCAGAAAGAAGGGCGTCCGTCTGCACTTCGGCCTTCATCAGTTCTGCAAGCTGTTCCCTCGACTTGCACACTGGAGAAAGAAGATCTGCAGGCATGAATGCATAAATGTATGCATGCATGCATGTATGTAGGCACACAGGCAGGCAGGCAGGCAGGCAGGCAGGCTGATTGGTAACAAAGGTCTGTCAAACAAAGCCGCTGAACAGGTAGACAGGCAAGGCAGAAGAGAGGTGTTCGAACGGTGATGAGGGAGATGTGCCGACCAGGGGAGCTGTTGGAATTGCGAAGATGGGGTCCTTTGGAGTCACCGAGACCTGAAAACACATCCATGAGCACACACGCACACAGGTAAGTAACATTGAATCACCATTCGGTTCCCGTCTGTGTCTTCACGCTGGCGTGACGGAAGGGTGGCAAAGCACTCACCAGCTTGTCTCGGCTTATCTCCAGCGTGTATTATTCGTGTACAATTGCTTCCGAAGGAAATCCCAAGAGACTTCTTGCGATCCTTTCCCCTGTCGAAAGTGGTGGAAAGAATCCCTCTTGCTGATAGACTGTCGGCTGAAGGGCTTTGCGGTAGGGGAGCCTCAAACTGTAAGCGTGAAGGTCTGTCAAGTGGTTCGATAGGTTCTAAACCTCCTGGTGAGTGTGGACTCGCAGCTGACGGTCTTCCCGTTTCAGGAGGAGCAGTGATGGAGATGGGGACCAGTCGAGGTGGCCCCCTTTGGTCAAATGGGTCTGACATTGCCTGTGCAGGTTCGAGTGCGGACTGTCATGGACGCAAATGAGTCACGAGAGCCCACGAGTGTCTGCCGTGGTGAAGTACTTCTACTGCGAATTTGTGGAGTAGGTGCTGTATTTGGAGAGCAAAACAGTTTCAAAAGGAAGAGAGGAAACCATGGTCTGGCACGCAGCGCCGGTCGACGTGCGTGCATATGTATGGGACCTTTCTGGAGCTCTGTATGTTACCTTTTTTGTATGGTAATTTATGAAAATATTTTACATATATACATAATTAAATTTTACCTCGATCCTTTTCTGTATCGGATCTTAGATACAGAGCTTCGGAATTTCTATATAGTTATATATATTAATCTTAATTTTAAAATATAATCATTTTTTAAATCTGCTTGCACTCAAGATGCGCGCGCAAAGTGGCTGCGCGCGGGTGCATGGTACTGGAACAAAAAATAAATGCACGCGTGTACATATATACGGGATACAACCGATCCCCCCCTCAAAAATGAAAAAATGCGTTATGCGAGTGCGTGCGATCTCAGGGCCTCTCGGCTGATCTCAGCAGAGCTGAGCTGCCCCCCGAGGCGACGCGAAACCGATTAATATTTTGCAACCCGCGGCCGGATCGATCGCGCGAGAGGCAACTCGATCTTGAATCGATCGGCAAGCCGCGTACAGCAAATAACTCTCGTTCAATCCGTCTCAATTAATCTGGGAGCAGTGTGTCGCACATACATATTTGATACGGCTCTATTGATAGCTCTGTTGCTTGTTACTGTACTCGATTGTCTATTCTCTGGAAGCAAGTCGTGGAGTTGCTTGCCCTGCTCGGACAGAAAAGTTCGCACTGTTGCCGACTGTTGCTCAACCTCGTTTTCCGCGTGTTGCAGACCGTTGTTCCACAGCCATGTCGTCATCTTTCTCGTAAGTCAAGGGATGAAGCACGTCAGTATATTTCGGGATTCTTCGTTACTCCCTTTTTTGCCGCTGGCTTCGATGCAGATTGAAGACTTGGGGATGCTTTGCCCTCTTTTTCTTCGGTGAGCTTTTGTGTTGTTGTTGTTGCATGCTGTTGTTTGTTGTTGTACAGGCAACTCTTGGTCGCAGTCATCAACTTGCTTCTTCAATTGTCGAGCATAACAGTCATGACAAACTGAAAGTAAGATGGGGAGGGGAGAGCCGTAAGGGGGAATCCCTCCTGCATTTATATATGCATGTATATGATACAGGCGCAGACGAAAAGTATGAACCTGTTGTTTGTTCCCATGACGTCAGAACGGTGAGCAGTTTTGCCCTTAACTCGTTGACATAGCCTAATTTATATTGGGTTCCGATTTAGTCAGGGACAAAAGCCCAGCGACGCCTTTGTTGTGTTATTTGGCGTGACTTTTTGCATGTGCGCAGGCATGTTGAACCTTGCGCAGGCAGGAACACACTATGCCTTCGTCAAGTTTGAGGCGAACGGGAGAACTGTGACAGGCAACACCGACATCACAAACATCGGAGGGGAAGAACTTCCCAGGTAGAGTCCTCTCTCTCCCTGAATTCTGTGTGTGTGTGTGTGTGTGTGTGTGTGTGTGTGTGTGTGAGTGTGTGTGTGTCTGTAAGAACTTCTTGTTCACCCCTTGGAGAATTAAGTTTTGCATCCCCCCCTTCCTTTCTCTCCTCCCTTCTTTCCTTCGCCTTCCTTGCTTTCCTTCCCCTTCTTTTTCTCATTCTGCCTCTCGTACGAGTCCCCGCTTCTCTGTGTCATTTTTATTCCTGTCCTCTCCTACTTCCGGACCGATGCCTTGGCAGGCTTTGCGCTGCCCCTCGTGCCTTTCTCTGAGGGCCTGTGCATGCACTTGTCTGTCCTAGACTCTTGATCGGTCATTGCTTTCTTGCCTGAACACCTGCCACTTCATACATCTACGTGTCTGCCAATTCGTCCATTTACGTGCCAGTCGGTGTCCGTCTCTGTCTGGCTACTTGCCTGTCCACCTTTTTCTGTGTGCATCTGCACGCGTTATGGTCTGTTGGCCTGAGTGTGAGCCTGTCTGTATGCCTGTCAGTCTGATCTCGCTGCCTGCCTCCCCTTTCTCTTACCAGACGGGCTCCTGCAAACAGTGAAGGTCGAAATGGGGGGGCGCGAACGGGCCCCCTCTGACGTGACTTCGTTGTCTGTCGCATTCGTTCAGCACACCTGCCCATGCAGAGAACCTATCCACGGCCTACTGAACAAGATGACAAAACCACGCCGGAACAGAATGGCTACGCGCACATGCACGTACTTTTTTTTCATTTTCTGCTTCATGCATGCATGCAGGGGAGAGTGGATCCAGTGCAAGCGTGTCACCTACGGCCTGAAGAGAGACATTGGCACAGGAGCCCGCGTTTCCGGCCACACACACTACGACAGAATCGAGTTTGATATGCCCCAGGGCCCGGCAACTCCCATGCTCATGCAGGCCAGTGACTGTCTCCTCCATCTCTCTCGCAACACCTTTAGCGCTATTCTTATCAAACATGCAGACAGAAAAAAAATGCTCTACAGAACTTCAGGGAGAGACGGAGGCAGGTGGGGCCAACAGGAGATCAACAAACAAACAAACAAACGAACGAACAAACAAACACGCAGACAGAAAAAGAATGCTCTATAGAACTTCAGGGACAGACGGATGCAGTTGAAGGCATCAGGAGATCAACGCAGAATAAATTGAACAGAACCCTGACCTTGCCTGCGCTTTTCTTCAGTCTCACGCTGTGTGTGTTCTTGTGGAGACTGTCAAAATGCATACCCAAATTGTAGTTGACTCAAAACACGATCTCTCTCTCTCTCTCTCTCTCTCTCTCTCATACGCACACACACACACACACACACACACACACACACAACCATACGCACGCACGCCGATGGGGTCTCCGTTCAACCCATTGACCTGTGCCCGATGCGTGCAGGCCCTTGAAAGGGGACACACTGTCAACGCGACGATCAAGTTCTTCCACAACAGAAGGGACGGACAGGAGGAGAAGTACATGGAGCTCTCCGCATTTGAGGGACGCCTCTCTGACATTCAAATCGTCAACCGCCAGAGACCGGATGCAGAGGGAACTTCGACTGTCGAAGGGGAGGCGAACATGATTGTCAGTCAGTCAGTCAATCAGTCAGATTCACTCCGCCTGCATACCTCTTAGCTTAGTGACTTCCTCTTATTTCGTCCGCCGCTCCAATGCGCAATCGAAGAGTCACATCAATTCCTCGATCGGGCGTCGGTCTATGTCCATACACCCAAGATCGTGTAGCTTCTCGATCCACATTCCTTAATTCTCTCCCTCCGTCTGTGCATGCATGCAGGTCCACTACGCCTACCACAGCATGAATATTGAACACGTGGGGGAGGACGGCGAATCCTCCGCCCGCTTTGCCTGGGAGTCAAGCGGCTTGCGGGCATAGGCGGCAGCATGGCTTCATTGAATGGAAACGAAAGGAAAGGAATGCATCGCTACCGACACGAGATAGGGAAGGAAAATGTCTTTTCTTCGATCACCTAGCTGGGGGTGTGGGCAGGTTCTGATCGAGCCTTGACGTTGCATTCACTTCAATCAACGCATCAATGTCCTACCTGACCTTGAATGATGCGAGGGAATGGGAGATTGCTGCATGCGGCACGAGTGGATTCATTCATTTCGTTGCTTATGGAAGAAAGAGTGCGTTGTCTGGCATTACAGAATTTGGGTTTTACTTTCCTTTTTCCGAGTCCACCTTGGATGAAAATCTGGCCTTCAATTGCTTTTTTAACTTGAACTTGGATGAAAGCAATCACCCCGGCATGGTAATGATGATCAGTCGGACAAGTGTCCGCGTCGTCTCTGCGGGTGGGGAGGCTGCAGGGGTGGGTGGGTCAGTTGAGGGAAGAATTCTGATCGATCGGTCGTTGGGATTCAGGACCGACTGTTCTTGAGACACAAACAAAAAAATAGGGCCAGGGTGCCAGTGCATCTTGGAACCTGATGAAGAAGAGTGAGAGCGACCTGGGCTCGAAGGAACCATCAAGAGATCGAAGCAGGGGGGGCGAAGTGCGTGCGTCAGACAACGGAGATGCCTCGCGTACTCATGCGTAGCCCTGTGATCGACACTCACGCCCGCATCTTTCTTTCCGACATCAATTATTGAGTTGGTGAACGAAAAGACTGAAGGGCGAGCGAGCAGTGCTGGTTTGTTTGGCACGCATGATACATACGCATTGAAGTACGTCCTGACTAGAAACTTATTCTGTGACCGAATGATCGATGCACGAAAACCTGTCAGAGTTGTGAGACTTTCTTGCGAGTCGTACAGTCAATCTCAGTCTTAAAGTTTGATCCAAAACATGATTAAGGCAACGGGAGTAAGTCGGAGGCTCGAAGCACCTTACATATCCACCAAGTAGGCCTAAAAGCACGCAGATTCATGATGATCACCAATTTGACCACTAGTTTGATCACCGTCTCTATTTCATTTGTTCATGTAATATCCTAGGTAATATCTAGGTGTAAGATAAAAAAATTGGTGAAAAACGGGTTGAAACGTGCTCCATATCTAGAGCTAGAAGTAGAATTATGTTTTTTAAGTAGCTTTAGATAGTCAGAGCAATTTAATAATGCATATAAGACATCATGTAGTAGATAATATTATTACTGGATAATATACTGAATACGTACACTTCTAGCTGTAAGTATACTCGGCCGTGTATAGGCTGTACGTTTAATATTTAATTATTTTTCTTTACACTCTTATTATCATAAATAATCATTTACAGTATTAAAAAGACAAAACGGCGACAGTAACCCTAGCAGTAACCTAGGGCAATAATAAATCACTTATATATCTATATCTATATCTATATATATATATATATATATATATATATACACTTATCACTTATTGCTCACTGTAACACTGTGTTTAAATGTGGCCCGGCCAGTGTTGAATCTGAATACATAAGTTATATCTAGAGTTATGTGTTGTTGGCTAGTTGTTGGCCATTTATATAAAATTCTACCAGGCTCTGTTTGAATAATTATAACATCAAGATTCTATCCTATCCGAGTCCTATCCTATGACTTTTAAAAATTATAAATTCTTAAATATATATTGAAACGTTTTATGAAATCATCGAGGAAAATTCGAAGTTCGAATCGGAACTAAAGTAGTTTATTCTAGGGTTCATTTTTTCTATAGTGTTTTTTTAAATCACTAAAATCAATATCACATCTGATCGATATTCGTTTCTGACTATCGACCATGCAAAGAGTTGTTCGAAGTGATACTAACTAGGTTACTAATCTTGATTGTGTTCTCTCGGCCTCCTGCCCCGCCTGAATCCAAGAGACCCTAGAATTGCCGGTACATCAGAGCCAATCGCAGCTCTTCGTCTATCGCTTGATGGAGCTCTTCCTCTATCGCTTCCCTCAACCCGTCAGACGCCATGGGATGCGACGCTCTTCCTGGCCCTTCCAGCTCAGTCAGGGACACGAGCCGCGCAAGAAACGAAAACAATTTGACTTCAGTTCTCGCAGACACCTCCTGACCTGCCTGTAAGCAGCGGAGCACCAAGGCAACTGCAAGGGTTCGTGTTTCTCTCTGAAATTCATACTTTCTCTCTGCAGAAGCTGAATCGTCACTACTCTTTGTCAAACCACTCTCTCCTCCTTTTCTCTCTCGTGGCTCTTTCCTTGGTCCACTTTCGTTCTCCCCTTCCCGTTTCCCTTCATTACCATCTTCAAGCTCCCCTCCCCCAATTTTCTTCTTCTCCGCTAAAGCGATCAACCCCTGCAGCGCAGCGGAAACAACAGAGGGATGCAGAGATCCGGCCGAAAACTTCTTTGACCTCTCTTGAGACGGCCCTCTCCCCCCTCCCTCAAGGAATGAGACGGTCCAACGAAGACGCCGAACTCCTTCCAAACCGCCTCCCTCACGCCCCCCCCTGTCAGTGCAGACTCCATCCACCACGCCCCTTTCCCCCCTCACCCCTTCCATCTCTACGCAGGCCCTACTCACAAGATCTCTCTGCAACGAATGAAAAGAACCCCAATCGGTCACAGTACACACTCCTGCCTCAATAGCTTCGAGGGCAAGGAGGTAGACTCGAAGCGAAACTGCAAAACAATTTTCTTTCGTTACTGATTTCATCGCGACAGCAAAGTGTTCGACTCTCAGCTGCTGTCCTTCCTTGACCATCTCCTCAAGAAGCTGCAAAACACAGAACGCCCGTTGTTTACAGGGAAAGGTCGAGGCTGACGGTTTTGCCATCAGAGACGCTACCATCTCCACCATGGCAGGTTCCATGTTGAACCTTTCATCACACCCCTTTCCCTTTCCTTTTCCCCCCCTCCGTGCAAAACTAGAGAAAAGATTCATACCCGTGCTTGCTGCAAGGTCGGGATAAAGATTCCTTCTGGCGGTTGCGATTGCTGCTTGGAACGCGAACTGGACTGTCTTGGACGAAAAACAAACGGCGGCGCTGTCCCTTTCCAGAGACGCCAAACTGTCTAGACAGAACAGAGGGACGGTCCAATCATTCAGCTTGCACCTCTGACGAGATCCATCAACGAAACCCATGAACCAAATCGCGTTCCTTAGACAGCGAGCCATCTCGCGAGTCACCACCCCACTTTCCTCGACAGAAGACAACACGCACCCGCACCCCCCTTCCTTCAGAGCAGCTGCCTCTCGACTTGATTGCCTACGCACGTACACGTCTACAAAATTTCTTACCACAACCTTGGCCCACATCTGTACAACAACAGGACTTACATCCTTCTCAGCATCACTCGGCAAACTCTTTTCTTCCAGCAAGTTGCGGAGCACTAAAAGGACTGGGCCGACCGCAACCGGATCCCCTGCTACCGCATCACCGAAACGTTCTTGCCCCTTTGCTAAAAGGCGCAAACCTATTGCTACCTTCTTTCGTCGATTTGGAATTCTTCTTTCCCCAAGCTGTTCAAGCCTCTCTGTGCTTTCTGCCACTGTGCAAGCGATCGAGAGCCGCACATCCGACGCGACCGCATCCGGCCGTTCGCAGAGACTCTCCGCCATTGCCTGCCGAAGGGCCCAATTCAGGTCCAGACTGTCGGCGTGCGTCATCAGGCGACGCAACATGAGCGACCAGATGCGGACCAGATACCCACGACGCATCATTCGTGACGTCAAAACGTTCAGGAGGGCCTTCGCTTTTTTGGAAGTTACTGAGGGCAAAGCAGGGCTGAGCAAGACTTGCACTGTTGCTAAGCCAGGCTGCAAGCCCAACTTAGGCAAACGACGGAACAGGAGTCTCTCAAGTGCCCCTCCATCCAGACACCAACAGAACCTTCCGGCCGCATCTAAAACTGCAAGAATTCCTGGAAACAAACGGGAAGGCAAAGGACATTCGCGCGCGGCTGCGTATCGATTTCCTCTCAAACACCTCAATACGCGGAGAGTTGCTTGAACTCTGCCAACACACGGCTCCCCATCCACTACCGCCTCTAAAAACTTGAAAAGATCTTCCAGCGGCACTAACCGACCGACTTTCCCCCCCCCTGATCCCCCCCCCCGGTCGAGAATGCTCTGCAGTACCGCACTGGCACCATCGAGAGCCTCAACCACCCCAGCCATCGCTGCACGCCCACAGAGAGCGAGAGCATGCTTGACCACTACCACTACACACCTCTCGGCAGCAGCTGCCGACTCACAGTCCGGGTCTTGACTCGCACAGATGGAAGAGGAAAATTCTTCCACAGCGGCCAGAGCAAGGCCACAACCGGCACGCCATCGAGGCTTGCCGTCTCCTCGAGCCACGCAACCAGAGGCGCGGCTGAAATCTTCCAGTGTCAACTTTTCTCCATGGACGTGCAGCGCCTCCAACACCCCCACGGCCCCAACCGGATCGGGTTCCGGTTCCCTTGTGTGCAGGAATTTTCGGGCAGAGACGGGGTCGGGGTAGCGTTGGACAAAGAAATCAATGTCCACCTTGGTCAGCAAAGACTTTCCTCGTTCCTCCACCATGAAGCACTTCTCTACAAGGCACTCACCCTCCCCATCCTGCAGATCCACCTGCACGGCTACTGGACCTGTCTCACTCTCCGTCTCCCTCTTTCCTTGCACGGATCTCGTCTCCATTTTCCTTTTACGTTCTTTTGTACGAAAAAAGAGTTTCCTGTA
Organism: Chromera velia; assembly: GCA_018398765.1. Lineage (NCBI taxonomy): Eukaryota > Chromeraceae > Chromera > Chromera velia. The sequence goes on along the minus strand of JAHBMJ010005891.1, from coordinate 24,412 downwards.
AGCATCCACCCCATCCTCTTTTTCAACAGTCTCTTTCGTTTTCTCCGTCCTCCCTTCCAAGTACTTCCTATCATCATCTACCACGCTTTCTTTCTCGACGGTCTCTTTCTTTTTCTCCGTCCCCCCTTTCATCAACTCTTCCTTCTCCTTCGTGGCGGCTGTCGGTTTCAGCCGGGGAGGTCGGACCCACGAGGAGGCCATTCGTCTGCCGGCAGATCGGGAGGGCCAACTTGACCCGGTGGAAAGGGGGGGTCTTGACTGCAGGGCATCGACATCTTCAAGGAGACGGCGTCTTCTTCGCAGCTCCGGGTCTTCCATCCTCACGCTGCCCTGAACCGCGGAACACACCGTCCTTGGTTCTTCTACATTACCACCAGTGGGAATACTGCGTGACAAGCGCATCCCACTTTCTATCCACAGCTCAGAATGACGAGAAAAAAATGCAGGGATTTTGCATCGGAGCTTCCTTTGAAAACGCCGTCTCGTTGACAGCTTGGGATGGGGGCGAGGCCCAGCAGCAGTGCCAGGATGCGTACACATCAGCGACAAGAGAACGGAAAGGGTCAAAAGCTGGAGCATTGCATGAAGCTGAGACCCGAGGATAAAGGAAGCTCTACGCACTGCCGGTGACACACTGGCAAGCGAAAACACGAAGAAGCACTCACGTGCGTGTGTTGCTGAGCTGCATCCTGGAAAAACTTCCTGTTAGTTGGGATTATTGCCACAAGACTGTGCACGGAAACGTCTCTCCACGTCTTGCAGAGCGTGAAATACCATTTGGTGGTCACAAGCACCTGATTGAAGTTGGAGCATTGAAATTTGAAGTGCTGATGGCATGCATTGAATTCATCGGAATTTTCATCACACCCCGGATCACATCCGGATCACATTTTCCAAGCGCGCGCTGCATGAATGCCGCGCTGTGGGCGCACACAAGGGGTGCTGAACTGAGGGGCACTTCAAAAAGAATAATATAGTGCTTCGTTCAGTCACTTGAACAGACTCAGTGCTGCTTAATTCCTTTCGGTCTCCTCAGTAGAAAGTGTGTGCGGCGAGGTGAGGACTGTGAGGACTCAGCTGCATTTGCGGTGATTGTCCGTCTCTCTGCCAGACTTCTTCTACACCTGTACTTCTGACTGGGCCTGACTTATTGCTCGAGGAAAGAGACGGCTCTACCACTCTTCGAAAGCCCCAGCTCTGGCAGACAGACTGGTGATAACGTGAGCAAGACAGTCTCACACCATTCGATAGGCGTGGACACCATGATTCCCAGCTGCGCCATGGCCTCGGCCTCGCGTGCGCAGGCCAAGATTGGCGAGTAAGTTCCTTTCGCCGTCTCCCTGTTTCGCTGTCCGTCTCTGTCTGATTCGTTCTCTGTTAACTCTTTACACTCCGGTGAACTCTGCCTGCAGGTGCACGATCTGTCAAGAAGGGCTCAGGGAGGGTGAGCGGATCGCAGTGACTGCCTGTGAGCACACATTCCACCCAAAGTGCCTGGAGCCCTGGTTCCTCAACAACTACCCACAGTTCTCCTGTCCCAACTGTAGAGAGAGAACCAGACCGAGCGCTTCCCCCCGCAGGGTACCCACCCAGTGGGAGGACAGACACGATGAGAGCTTCCACACGTGGCCCAGACGAAACCCCTGGAACTACCCACTCATGCGGCAGTACGATGTGCTGTTGTTCGATGAGTATGGTTTCCCCGAGTGGCTGCCGCCCAGGCAGGCCAGCTGTGGCGACATGTTCTGCTTCGAGTGGCGACGGTTCTTCACGGGTATTCATATGGGGTTTCAGTCTTTCTTTGGCGGTTCTGCCTGTGTGTCCTTCAGGAGCCGTATGGTGTACGGACGGGGCAGGACTATTCGTCCCCCCTGCTGCGCGAAGAGGGAATTGATTGATGCCAACGAGATTGTCATTTCCCGCACTGACAGGTCTCCTGAACGTTCATGAAATTGTGCGAAATTCTGCCATGTGGGCCCAGAGGGACAGAGCTGAAACGACTTCATGAGAAAGGGTGTGCAGCCTGGTTGGAGCTAGATGCAGCAGGAGGGATGGGTGAAGAGGGGGTTGGAAGGAAGGAAGGAAGGAAGAGGGTGATGGTCGCTCGCCTTTCCCTTTTCCTAGTCCGGTTCTAGAGGAGGGGGTGGATGATGGGTTTGTGCCGATTTGGTCGGTCACAATAAATGTCCAGTACTTTGTGGTCTGTGCAATAGTTCGTGATGAAATAAGTGTCAAATAATTGTACGGGTAGGTAGGCTCGCTTTGTCGCGTTGCGGAGATGGGTGTGAGTAGAGAGTTTCGGTCTGTGAGTCCTTGAAGAGGAAGGAAAGAAGGAAGAGAGGCGATCGAAATGACTTTCTGCCAGCGGAAGTCGGGGGAAGGCGAGAGAGAAGAGAGAGAGAGAAGGGAGAGAGAGAGAGAAGAAGAAGAAGTGAGGAAAGGTTGCTTGGTCTGACCGCTGGGCATACGGGGGTGCTTCAAAGTGAAGAAAGAGAGTAGGTCGACTAGTCACGAGGCATCCAACCAAAGAGGACGTCTTCTCAAAGAACGGGACGGAATGGAATGAAGGAATGATGACCTGACATGCCTAGAACGAAAAGAGCCCGGAGTTTTTTTGAATGTCGCTCCTTTGGTTTTTTAACCTACGTGCGCTTTGCCTTCTCCTCCTCAGTCTCGTCTCTCTTGGCAGTCGAACGATGAACATGAGGAGAGAGTGAATGCATTAATGAATGAAGGAAGGAGGTTGGTTGCCTTTACTTGACAGCAGAGAAAAAAAGAAAACTGGCTGTGCGGGTGATGTGAGAGAGGGCAAGGGCCAAGCAGGTCCACTGATACCTCCCCCATCGCATTTTGAGAGAAACCTGCAGTCAGGGAAGCTCTTGAGGAGAGAGAGAGAGAACGACAGGCAAGTCGTCAAACAGGAGGGGAGAGAAGTGAGATGAAGGACCCCGTGAAGTACCACCCGATAAATCAATGGTGACACACACGGTCTGATTGGTTCAAACGAGGCGATTGAAGAAGAGCAAGGAAAGAAAAAGAAAAGCAGAGAAAAAAAAGGAAAAGATGAGAAGAGAAAAGAAAACAATTCGATTGCATTAAGAAAGAAGAAAAGACTGATCGAAAACTGACGTAGATCGACAGGTAGAGGGGAATGGGGGAGAACGTATTCATGTGTAATCAATTTGGCATTACCTCACTCTCTTTGCTCCTTCTCTCCCTCTTCACTTGTTCATGTATACTTATCTATCTATCATTCCACCTTCCTTTCTCTTGTCTTCTCTTCTCTTCTCTTCTCTTCTCTTCTCTTCTCTGGGTGCCCTCTTCTCTTTCTCCTCTCCCCTCCATGCACCGACAGTCACTGTTCTTCCCTCCCTGTGGAGCGCTCAATCGATCGGAACGTCCGTCCAGGTTTTGGTGCCTGTCTGCTGAAGGTGGGATGGATTGACGTCATCATGATGTCTGCAGGACGAGACAGGGGTGATGGCAGAAGGAAGACCTGAGTTTGTAATGAAGACAGGGGTGTGCGCCGTCTGTCTTGTGTCTTAATTTCCTCTTCTCTGCTCAGCCATGCTGCCTGCCCGTCTGTCTGCTTTCGAGCATTCATCTAAGAGACCCCAACAGCGTCAAGAGAGATGCAGAGGGAGGGAAGACTTTCTTTCTGACTGTGCTTTGGCTGACTGCGTCCGATATTTTTGGCCTTCCTTGTCTGAATTGTAGAAAAGGAGCTAGAGAAAATTTAACGAATCAAACATACACGTCCCTCTTTCTTGTCAATCTTTCTGTAGAAGAAAAAGCAGAAGAAGAACGGAACAAGCAAATCTTCGGAGTGTCTCTTCCCACCTGCATGTTTGCCATCGGCCGTGACGTAAGAAGGGAAATACATATGTGGTGAAATCACATAGGTGCATGAAATGTTCTAGCTGCATGGACATGTTCTTTTTTTCTCTGTGCGACAAACAGAGATCGGCCTGCTATTGAATTCTTTTCTCAATCCGTTTCCGTAATTCTAGCTTTGCATCGATCGACCTGCTGCAACTACGTTGCGCGTTTTCTTCGTTCCTTCCGTCGTACAAGCAGCTGCATGTCTCTGGACTGGATTGAGCCCTCAAATTGGCCGGTCGACGGATTGAGCTGTGGAGGCCGTCCATGGCGCCATGCGGACCATCATGATGATACGTGCATGCGTCCATTTTATTGTTTCAGTGGCTGAGTGCAGTATGCATGGGAGGGGAGGATTCATACAATAGTTACATCTATAAACCTAGCTATAAACTTTGAATATTTAAACCGTGAGGCTGTCACTGAGTCACCCTGAATCACTCCGTGTAACTGTTCAAATCTAGCTTTCTTTAAATATGGATGTTGCTTAAAATTAAATAAGAATGTGTACTAGAATTTTAGCTAGATCGAATGTTTGACAGATTCAAAAATATATATCTTTAATTAAGGTTGAATCTAGAAGAACTGCAAAATACTAAGTAAAATTGGTTAAAAGACGCAGAGCATAGAAATTAGAAATCTAAATTTAAAAAAAAAATACGAATTATGATATTATATTTTAACATTTTTACTATAGCCTTTTTATCAATTAAGAACGAATACTTTATATTTTCTTTTTATATCTAACTTTAAAACGGCTTCAAAAGCTATTCATATACAAATTGCTAGTGGAAGAAATTTTATAGATTTAAAGCTTGAATCTAGAGTCTAGACTTATTCTTAAAAATAAATTTGAAAGCTTAGAAAAGTATGTTTTTTTCTCTGCTTTTAATGTTCAGACAGTTTTGCTTGCAGATCTCTTTCAGCTCTTTTCAGCAATGCAAACATCCTTTGCTGAATACATCTCACTGCTCTCAGACACCTTACAGGGCCGCACGACATTTGGATCTGTCTGATCTCCTCCTGAGTGCCTCCCAAAGCATTTACCTCTCCAATCCTCCGCCTTTTTCCCGAGCCTCGTCTTCTGCCCTTTATTTCGTCTTCCCTTTCTTCCCTCGTCCACGAATACCCTGCAAACCGTCAGAAAACGCACCACCCATTCTTTCCGGCTACATAACATCAGTAGCCGCATTTCATCGCATCGATGCCCAAATGATGCATGGAAAACCAGTGACACATCGACTGAGACTTCATCGATGTGCGTGCAGATTGTTTTGTCTATCTTCTCCGATGGGACAGTGGCTGCAGGCTCTGCACCGCACAAAAGAACCACCAGAATTTGGATGCAGAACTCCAGAAGTGTACGTGCACATAAGTTTGCAGGTCTTCTTTTTCCGTCAATCTGTGCATCAATTGCTGGAGAAAAATTCGATCTCCATCTGATTTTCTCCCACATGCACATGCCTGCAGTTTCTGATCCTCCAACAGAGATGCCTGCAAGGTCACCTGAGTCCGCTCCTCCCCTTTAGACCTCTAGAGTTCCCTTCACTTCTCCCTCTGACTCACTGACAGTCTGCCTCCACTGCCTGAAAGAAGTTGAAGCAGTCTTCCTGGCAGAAGAGCCAGCGCCACCAAGGCTCCGAGGGCTGACGAGGTTGAACAGCCTTGGGAGTTGGAGTCTGCTTAGCCTGCTTGCGGTGTCCATCCTCCAGGTTGTCATCCAGGCAGTCGCCCCACTGGATCCCCTCCGTCTCCCCGCACTGGACCGTCTCCAGAATTTCCTTTCGAATGTCTTTGAAGACTCTGGCCCCGTAAGTCTCCATCTGTTGGGGAAGGGCCACGAGGTCAAGTCGGACAGGACCGCCAGCAGCAGCAGCAGCAGCAGGAGCAGCAGCAGCCAGAGACCTCAGGGGAGCTGAGGAGCCTCCGAGCCGAACTGCGGGCCTGGCGTTTGAAGAAGAACTGGAGGCCGCAGAGAAAGACGAAACAGCAGAACGTGGTGTAAGGATCGTCTCCAGCTCTGTCTCTTGATCCTGTAGAGAAACAACGATTGAACGCATCGAAGATTCCATGAAAGAATAGTGTGCACACGAGTGGACAGTTGTGTTGGCTCGCAAATGCACCAACGACAGTGAATAATTCAGAAGCGTTCATGCATCATGCAGGATGTACGAGACGATCGAAGAGAGACACGAAACAACGAAGGGCAAGCCTAGTCCAAAATACCGAACAAAGAATGAGTCCCTTATCTATTGGAAGAAGGGGCGAATTCAGGATCTATCTGCACCAATCAAGTTGATTAATTGATCGAATTTCATTGCACAAACATTGTCAAGCCCCGATGCATGAGAGTTTATGAAACTATGCGCTCACCCTAGGCGCTCACCTGAATTGACAGTTTGAGAGTCCCCATCTTTGCTCCGAGGTTGTCAGTGTTGTCGTAGAAGCATTTCGGGAGAGAGATCCCATGGAATGCAGCCATGGAGAGGATCTCGCGCGGGGTGCCTCTTTGTCGCGGACGAAAGTCCAGCATTTTCCTGCACGCGAATTAACCAGGGTACAAACTTAAGATACCGACATGCGTCCAGTCTAGCCGCTTCCTCGATCAGCTGTTTTGAAGCTACGCTTAATCGATCGATCAGCTTCCATTAGAGTTCCTTATTGTCTCTTCTTTCAACCATGAGAAACAGCTGCAAAACCGAATCCGATGTGCGAACAGCACATCTGCCATTTCAAGAACATTGATGTACAAATTCAAGCCTTTACACTATCACTTGGAGATTTGAAAACATAATTCAAAGAATAAGAGAAAGCGAGACTGACGTCATGACAGTCCGGAGCCTCAGAGGGAGCTGCACGAGGGCATTCAAAGAGACTGGGAGTCACACACACTTTCATTACTTCCACGCAACACAAGGGCACGATACCTTCAAATCGTACTTGAACGTACGTACTGTCTTTTCTTGTTGTCGTGCATGTGAATCTTTATCTCGAATATTGCCCCAATTTCTCTTTGCCTATCAACCTGACTGGCCTTACTCCATTCTTTTCCTCCATTCTTTTCTCTCAAGGTGAAAGCCTTCGGGGAAATCGCACGCGCCGCTTGAATGTGCTCATTCAGCGAGAGGCATATCACAGATCATCCCAGGATCGGCACTCATGCAGTGCAGAAACACAAAAAAACTTGCATGAACGATGAAGAAATTCGATTTGGGGAGGAAGGGAGATCCTTGTAAAAGGAAAGAAGCGAAGTCTGCCCGAAACAAAAAAACGCAGTAAATCTTTCCGTACCCGCGCAGCCTGCTTTTTATCCTGCTTTCATTATCAGTTTTCTTCTATTCCCATCATACGCTTTCCTCGTCTGACCGCCCTCTTTCAGGCACTGTTCGATCGAACGAAATTCTGCGGAGTCGTTGACGTTCCCTCCAGGGTTCCACCAGAACTTTTTTTGGCCTTCGGTGTCACTTGGGAATTCGTGTTGAGCACAGGGAAGCTGCAATCAACGCAGAGCGAAATTCAGTCGCAGAGACGAACGTTATTGTCCCCAACACGCACACGCGCAAAAGCATGTAGAGAGATGAAAACTACTGTGATTATATACTTACATATATACCGACAGAGAGATTGCAGGGGGCGGGAGAGATGAGAGAGAGAGAAAAAGGAAGGGGGGGGAGATACCAAGCACACACACACACACACACACATACACAAACACACATACACACACACACACACACACACACACACACAGAGAGAGAGAGACAGAGACAGAGACAGAGACAGAGACATAGACAGAGAAAGAGACAGAGACAGAGACAGAGACAGACACACAGAGACAGAGACAGAGACACAGAGACAGAGACAAAGAGAGGGGGAAGGAGACAGACAGACAGACACACACACACACACACACACACACAGAGAGAGAGAGAGAGAGAGAGAGAGAGAGAAACAGAGAGAGAGAGAGAGGAAGAAAGGAAGAAAGAAAGAAAGGAAGAAAGAAAGAAAGAAAGAAAGAAAGAAAGAACGAAAGAAAGAAAGAAAGAAAGAAAGAACGAAAGAAAAAAAGAAAGAAAGAAAGAAAGAAAGAAAGAAAGAACGAAAGAAAGAAAGAAAGAAAGAAAGAAAGAAAGAAAGACAGACAGACAGACAGACAGACAGAAAGAAAGAAAGAAAGAAAGAAAGAGAGAAAGAGAGAAGAAGAAAGAGAGAGAGAGAGAAAGAGAGAAAGAGAGAAAGAAAGAAATTGGACGTACAGAAAGACGTACAGACAGACGCACAGACAGAGACAAACAGACAGGCTGAAAGACAGACATGAATGCTTTTTTCAGCTGCTCTTCATTTGCAAGCAAGAATAGAGACAAATAAGCAGCCAGAGAGGCACATTCGTGTTTGCATAAAGTGCACCGGGAATCTTATTACGTTCTTCCACAGAAAAGCCATCTGGTCCTCGATGAAGAAGGGAGCCGATCGGACCCCGGTTTGACTTTATTTCGTTAGTCTAGCTTCAAACTGTCATTTCAGATTGCTTATCTTTCGCCTGTAGAGACGGACGATTGTGAGTGCAGCCCCCCAGACGTCAATTGCGAGGGTGTATGTGACATGCCTTCGAGTGCAGAGAAAGAGGTCCGGTCTACGAACATAACGGGAAGACAGGAACAGCAGAAAGCGATCAGGAAGAGAATGAGTCAAAATGATAGCAAATCACTTTGACGGGAGAGGCGCAAAGAAGAGATGTGTGTGAGAAGAGGGGATGGTCTGAAGGCGCTGCGGATGCATTATTCATGAGCGTGGATGAGAATTAATGCTGCATCGTTGCTCCTCTTGCCAAAAATGGATTTGACTGGCTGGATAGATAGATGGATGACTGACTGACGCCATGTACTCATAAGTTCCTCCCCACGAGAGGTTCTGTGCTCCCCTCATTTTGCGTGCAAATCCCAGGTCACCAATTCGAACCTTCGTCTGCAAAAACACATGGAGAGTGGTAAACCAGTAAAATCAAGTGACTGTATGATTGAATCAATGTGCGAATAGATGTGTTGAGAAATATTCATAAATACATAAATCAAGGAGTGAAGAATTGAGTGGATGAATGAATAGATCGACAAATGGAGGAAGGAAATGAATGAATGAATGAATGAAAGAATGAATGAAGGACTGAACAAATGAGAACAAATGACGAAGAAAAACCACGGCAGGAGAAGCAGAAGAGCGACAGTATTTCATTTTGAATTACTCCCTTCCCCTCTCCCCTCTGTTCTCTTCTGCTTTTTCTTTTCGCAGTGTCATTTCGTTCCCTTTCCCTTTTGCTCGTCGTTTTGCTATTCTTTGGTGTATTTGTCGTCAACTCTCAGAGGTTTCTTTCGTGCACCGCCCCTTCATTCTCAATGAGAGATTCAACCTGTTGATTGTAAGTCACTCACCTCTCCATTGATCTTCTCGTAGAGGATGTTTGAGGGTTTCAGATCTCTGTGAACGATCACATCAGGATGTTCATGCAAGCCCTGCAGTCCTGTCAGAATCTGTTTCAGGATTCCGAGTGCTTCGTCTTCTGTCATGCCTCTGCCTAATTCGTCCAGGAGATCGAGGAGATCACCATCTACAAGCACAGTCGACAAGCATCGTCACATCTTGTCAGGATAAATGTATGATTGTAGAGAGACCGAGGTAGACTGTCAGATCCGCCAACGCGACCGGATCACGCAGATCGACCGTGATTGTACACAAACGGATCACACAGAAGCCACTGTTACATTTCCACAAAGCGCAAACTTGGAGAGAAAAGCAAGGTACTTTACGGTCGAAGGCAGTTTTACCCCCTTACTAGACGAATATATACAGCTTGAATGAGATGAATCACGCACACACTACTGACCATATTTGGGCATGATCAGTATGACGACGTCCCTGAACAGCCACCCGGCATCGACAATGCGGCTGTAGCTCCCGTCTTTGAGGTAAGAGTCCAGCATGAGAGCTACTTCTCTCTGCACTCTCTCAAGCGTCTTTTCCTTGTCTGCACGAAAAGAAAGACGGGAAGAACGCAAAAAAGAGTGAGCCCCAGAGTTGATCCAATGTCAGATGATACCGCTAGCACACCTTTACAGACCAGTGGTTGGGACTGTGGTCTGCCTTCCTTGAAACGAGATGTTGGAAAATGGAAGGGTGAACCGACTGCATGCAGGAATGCATGGGACACACGCAGACTGACGATTGATTCTCTCGAGTTTTCCAACGTAAGGCCTCCCTTGTGTATCTACAGGTCTACCGTTTTTGCATGGTGGAGGTAATTTACAAACCAATACTGGCCTCGAAGCCGCGTATTTACTTGCAACCGGACATAAGTGGATGCTCCTGCACTGCTCATGTTGACCTGCCACGTTTCTGCCGAAGTCTGTATCAGAGCGTGTCCCCAGTGGCACGATGGCAAAAGTGGTTTGCCAGCCTTGAGAATCAAGTTGCGACGAGTGAGCGTCGAAGTCCTTGATCTTGTTTTGATTGGGATTAATTGGAATGAAGTCCACCTGACTGCGAAGTCTGCATGCGAATTAAACGATCGATCGATGCATGCATGATCGAGATCAGATCGAAGCGTGCATGCATGCATGCACTTCCAGATTGATGGAAACACGAAACTTCCATGCAGACAAAACGCGCGTGCATGCATGCATGCATGCATTGGATGCATGGCCCGCGGAATTAATCGAATAATCGGCTCTCGATCGATCGATATCATATATATAAAAAAATTAAGGTTCCAAAAGCAGAATTATAAGCAGTTAATTGTATATAGCCTTCGAATGTCGGAAGCGCATATTAATATATATATATATTATTAGGTGCATGCAGCATCTGTAATGTCACTCGGATTAATTGAGCAACCGCCTGTGAACCACTGGTCTGCAAGAACTCTGCACCTGAAACCGAAAACCCGTTTTCCGTCCACAATGCGAATCCATGAGCAAGACATCGTTTCCAGAGCTGACGTTCTTGAGAAGCTCCGGCAGAGTCAACATGAGGAGGCTCGAGGTTGTGATCCAACCCAGTGGGAGGAAGAACTCTTGCACAGCATTTTTGGTGGTCCCCGAGATTCTAGTCGGGTTGCTTGCAACGCCTATCCACCATCTCCTTTCAACTCGTTTTCTGACTTTTGGCGGTTTGGTCTTTCGCTGACCTTTAAATGCACGAAGGACCGGCTTCTCCTTTTCGACAGCGACCACATGAGAAGTGTTGGTGTCGAAGCCACCAGAAAAATTGGAGGACTCATCGAGATTCCCTTTGAGGACATTTTAGAGTTCGGAAACTCCTGGGATGTTTCTGGACTCCCACCCTCTCCGTTTCGAACAACACCCATTTGGGCCGTTCGATGTGAACCCGTCTACCTGCGCCTAAAGTCCGGGCGCACGCTTGTCTTGTTGGTCCCAGTGAGAGCGACAAAGAAGTTCTGGACTGCTTTCCACACTTTTGTTTTGGCGTACAGGAAGTGGCAGTCAGAGCAGACACTCATCGTCCGAGTAGGTCAGACGATTCGCAACTTCTTCGAAGGTCTTTTGCCCTCTCCCAAGACCGTTGCCCCACAAACTTATGAGGAGGTTCAGACTCTTTCTTCTGATGAGGAAGTGCCGAATTACTCTCTCCCCAGAAATCGCATTCCGACCTCTCCTGAGGGGGCACGGGCAGCCCTAGAAGAGGAAAGAAAGATGATGATTTTGGTTCAACGATGGCTGTCTGAGACAGAGGGAGATGTGCAGTTGAGAGAGACGTGGGTTCGGAATCACTACATGAGGCACCCCGAAGAACTTGAAAACCGAGGAGAGGATGCATTCACGCTGACGGCGGCACCTTACTCGTTTGAGAGAGTGCAGGGCAGCGAGCGGAGTAGCGAAGCATCTGAAATTTGGATTGAGAGAGTGCAGCCAAGCGAGCGGAGCAGCGAGGCGTTTGAAGAGTCTGACAGGGAAGGAGAGGAGCCAGGAGAGCCTTGTGATCATGACGAACAAAGCACTTCTGATTTGTTCTCTTCGTTACAGACGAACGATAATCCGATTTTGGTGAGTTGCGTGATGTGCTTCTTCCTTCGCAAATCCGCTTTCTCTAGAATATGTACTCCACCAGAGACACTTTCTGATGCAGCATTTCTTTGGTTTTTGTGCGTTCGATTGATCGCAATTTGGTAGTCTGTGTCTCTCTCTCTGGCTCTCTCTCTCTCTCTCTCTCTCTGTGTGTGTGTGTGTGTGTGTGTGTGTGTGTGTGCATCTTCCTTGGTCATGACTGTCTCTGGGCGTGCAGCGGGCTCGCGAGGATCTCTCGTTTTCAATAACCATTTCGAGCAGCGTGAGTGAAGGGCGACAAGATCCTGATCAGGGATTTCTCGTGGGAGAGAGTGGTGCTGGTAAGTGCTTGTGTGTGTGTGTGTGTAATCCGCCTACTTGTCACGCCCCGTTTTGCTGAGCATCCAAACGACAGGGGAGTCCTTCCATGATTCCTTTGCATGATCTGTTTGTCTTTGTGCAGTCCAACCGCCCAACCGCCAGGCTGCAAGGGCACGTTTCTGGGTTCCGTTTCCTCCTCAGGAACTATCTGAAGTCCTCTCACAGCGCTCTCAACAATCTGGGGGGAGTCCGACGCGTAGGACCCAAAACCTGCGGGGCCCTATTCACGGAGATTCAGCGACCCTGGTGAGTGCTGAAGTAGAAGAGTCTGAGACCGCGGGGGAGGGGTTCGACTGGAGCATGGGACACTGCTCGAACATCTTGTCCTTCTTTGAGGTCATGATTGATCTTCTCTCGGGCTGGACTAACACAAATGCGCAAAACCAACAGGCCAGAGAATACTCGCAGGGAAGACAGGAGGCAACCGGTGCCGATCATGTCAGAGTCCCAGCTGAGGAAGGGCAACGCTATTCTTCTGGGGGAGGCACAGATCAGGTGCAGTCCGCATCCCAGCAGCCTATTGAAGGGACCGTGAGAGAGACCCACGGAGCGCTGTCAGGAGTTTCCCCTCCCTCAGAAGACGACTCCCAATCTGACACAGACTCTTCCTGGGTACTTTTAGATGACCTCCGCCGAGAGGCCGTCTCTCATTTGACGGAAACACATACCCCACCAGCCCACGCTTCACTCATCCCCCGTCTCAATCACAGCAGTTCCCGTCAGGAGGAGAGAGACCACAGAAGGAGTGCAGCCCCAGGCTCACAGCAGCCAGAGGACAACACTGGCACGCGTGGAAGTGTAGATCAGTTGAGGACTAGATCGTTTCGTTTAAACGCGGAGCAATTCGACCAGTGGATGCTCGGAGGTGGAGGTCAAATTCCGGAGTCTGCGTACCTCACCCCTTCGTATTTCCGTTTTTGTCTCGGTCCCGAACGGGGCCCACCCCCACTCCCTGAAGACAATTGGAGCCTATCTGATGTCGAGTCACTGACCAGCAGCGTGAGGGAGGACCCGCTGGCTGCATGGATTAAGTCCCTTGCACGCAGGGACAGGGGATGATCGAAGCACCGATCGATCTAGTCTTTGGTCCTGCGGCTTGTCTTCGCAGTTGGTGCAAGCGTGCATGGCAGAATGACGGGCCTCGTTCGAGAAAGAGGCACCGTGGGAGCATCAAACCACCCAGCAGAGGACTCGTCGCTTACCCGCGGGAGTAAGTGTGTGAGACAGTAGGATAGCCAGCCGTCTTCAGACCCATGTCCCACCGAAATGCATCCTAGCGCATCCCTGCCGAAAAATGTGCCTTCTGTCCTTCCTATCTTCTGCCGTTCCCCATAGCTTCTTTCCTTGGGACTTTGCGAGGAAACAAAGCAACCCCGGGCCGTGAGCGGAACAGGATTCTTAATTTCCCTTCTGAATTAGCACCTTCACAGCGATCGCGCAACCGTTGGAAAATTCACTAAATCGAATGCCATTGGACAGCGGTTTTCTCTTGGACAACAGCCGCACGCAGCCGCTGTTGGCTTTTGCGCCAGGCAGGGCCCCCCGTGTGTTTCTTCTTTCCACTTCCAAAAGTGGCCTAGCTGTCTCGACTCCCCTCCCTCGCCCTCTACCACTCCCTCCCAGCGTCTTCACTGCTCCCACTGACGGCGTGTCGGCCGCCCCCCCCAGCCTGCACGTCCGTTGTCGGCGTTGCCACTGCCCCCCGCACCCTCTGAGAGCTTCTTGCAGTGAGAAGCCACGAGGGAACATCCAGAGCCCACCTTTGACCAACCGCCCCCTGCATGCATCCTCGTGTCTCGTGGATCGACTTGGCCTTTCTTTTCTGACTGACATGGACTCACTTTCGACTACAATTTTAGATGACAGAGAGAGGAGCTAGAGAGCAGCTGTTCGACCGACTTTGCTGAACAGAGGACTCGACTGGACCGGGCAGAGAGAGTCACTGTGAGTTCTTCTACCGGCAGGCAGACATATGCATGTTCTCTCGCGCACATACACACACGCACATACACGCATATACACACGCACATACACAATCTCTCTCTCGCTCGCTCGCTCTCTCTCTCTCTCTCTCTCACACACACACACACACACACACACACATACACATGCAAACAGATGGATAGATAGAGAGAGACAAAGAGAGGTCAGACAGGTATGCGTACATACTAGTTGGACGGATAGACAGACTCACAGACCAGATGATTTATTTTATTTTTTTCTTTTTCCTCCCTTTTCTTTCACATACAGAACAAAGAAAAAGGAAAACAAAAACAGAAATTCAGACAGACAGAGAAAGAGTCGTCTTTGGTCTCTGTCTCTTTCTCCCTCTTTTTTGACATATGTTTCAATGGCCCTTTTCTGTGTTGAAACAGGCAGCACCGGAGGTCTACTCGTGGCAGACAGAGCCATGCAGCCCAACTTGGTCTACCGGATGATGTTTTGCTGAATTCTCTTTTTTGTGATCGATCGAGCCGTGCAGGACGGAGACTGCCTGACCTGAGGGTTCGGGAGGCGAAGCTTCCAGACGTGGGCGGGGTGTGAAGCTGTGAAGCCTGCCGAAACGAAGAGGAGAAGAGTCCGGAAGGGAGCCTGAGCACTCACACGCCCATTCACGCACTCTCATGAAGTCATGCACACATTCATTCCCCGCCACAGAAAGTGAAAACAAGAAAAAGAAAACGGAAGTAGAGAGCATCACTCAGACAGAGAAAAAGGACACCTGACCGACAAGTGCAGAGAGAGGAGTGGCCATGACCCTCGGAAACGAGGCTCATCCTCCGCCTGGAAACGGGTTTGCATGCTGTGCTGACGGCTGTTACTGACAGCCGGCCCGACTCTTCGGGTTTGAGCAAGGTCAAACTTGTCGGTCAGGAGGCAGAAAGAAGACATAAAAACCAAAAACACAAAAAAATAGATAGAGGGGAGGGACCGAGGGGTGCCGCAGAGTGGGAGACTAGCCACGTCTCTCCGCCCAGGAGCTTCGGTTCTTACGGGTTTGCATGCTGCCAGGGGACAGGGGTCGAGGGTCTTTTACTTGCCGACCTTTTGCCCAAATAAGGAATGGTAGGCAAGAGCATGGTACTGATGCTGTACAACGGAAACAAAAGAGAACGGAAGGGGGGGGTAGATAGACAGAACTTTCAGTACACATTCACTTCACGCACCCAGGCTCCCAAGCTCACGTACCCCATTCATCCCTCTCTGTGGCCCTGAAACGGTCATGGGAAAGGTTACAAATGTAAAAGAACGGACGAATGACGAAAAATGACTGCGGAACTTCACACACCCCAAAGTGAGTCGATGTGTGTGTGTGTGTGTGTGTGTGTGTGTGTGTGTGTGCGTGCGTGCGTCACGAACACAGAAGTGAAGGACCTTCGAGCTGAGTTACACACACGATGCACTTCCGTGTGTCCGTGTTCCTTAATTCCTTTGTTCTGTGCCTGCAGGCCTGCTGGCGAAAATCCCCGCTGGGTCCCGAGGTGAGCCTGGACGCCATGGCAGAGAGACTGGTGGGGTACTCAGGGGCGGACATCACGGAGGTCTGTCAGAGAGCCGCCAAGCTGGCGTCGCCACTGCCTACCGCACCCGGGAGGAAGGAGACAAGGCAGTCGATCCCGTAAGATACGAAGCTGCCAGCAAGCAGGGATCAATGGAGAGGAATTAAGCAAACAACTGCAAGCCCCGCACTGCAAGCAAGCTTAAATTGGAGACGTCACATGTGACCCCCGTTGGGACTCAGAATCTTCCTCCCCCACTTCCTTCTCTCAGAAGCAGGCGCACCGAGAGGTCTCTACCGTGCTGGGAGGGCAGAGGGCAAAGGGGGTGTTGCGCAGGTTGGCGCATCTGTCTGTTTCTTCTCGACCTCGAACGGTGTCCGGCATTGTTCCTGAGTCTTTCGTCGTCTTGCTATCCTTCTGTTTGGTCTGCCCGCTCGCATGAGGCGTGATCTCGGGGCTTCGTGACAAAAGCACCCAGATGGTGGCCTGAGTGATCGGTTCGCGCCAACTGAAAGATGCAAGAGATGTCGAAACGGAAAGCAAGTGGGGGAGAAGGAAGCCGGGGGGCGACAGACTGAATGCAAAAAAAAGTCGAGAAGAAAAGGAAGGCAATTAATCAGAAAGATTCGAGGGGGGGAACGGATAGAAAGGAGGATAACACCCGAGGGAGAGACTGCATGAATTCCGGCATGCAGCCACTTTCCACTTTCTCAGGACGTGTGAGATCGCAGTCTCTCCTTGAAGATTCCTCGACTTCGCCAGGGTTGGTTGGGGGTGTGACTGTTGATTCACTGCAAACAAGAACAAACTCCTCTGCCTGTCTGCCGTCTGGCATGTTTCGGTTTATTCAGTTGTCTCATTATTCGTTTGTTTAATCGTTTGTTTGTTTGTTTGTTCGTTTGTTTATTTATTTGACTTGCGGTTTCGTTGGTTGTTTGTTAATCTTTTGGGTCCAATGTTTCTTAGGGTCTGCTTCCAGTTCGTCGAGACCCTTTCAATGGATTGAGCAGCTACATGCATTTGGGGCATTGCCAAGCGTTCTTCTCAACCCCATAAAAAAAGAGAGACAAGGAGAGCTCAAGACTCAGAGAGAGCAGAGAAGAACGTCGCCTACCAGTGCCAGGCCCAGCATTGCTGCCTACGCGCGCACGCTTCGTTTCCTTCCCACCGTGGCTGCTCGTGCCGACCCAGATCTAGACCCAGATTCTTGCCTATACATGCTGATCTGCATGGAAAACGCCCTTCCAGACATCCTTGAAAGCTTTGGTTAGGCCTCTAATTATAATATATGTGTAGAATATATGTCAGCATGCAAATTATGATGCAATCAATTGACTGCCAGAAGAGCATAATTCTGAGCATTAAACAATCATCATTAATGAATTTTATGTATTACTGCCGCTTATCAAAGAATACAATTAATGGAGTAAAATTCACAACTTTGAGGCGTTTGAAGGCTCATTACACTGGAAAAATTAAAAAAGAATCGTAAAAAAAAAATCTAGAGAAAAATTGATAAAGCAGACAAGCAAAACATTGAAAAAAACTTATCTGTATAGGCTCCGACGGCTTTAGTTATTCATTCATTCATATATAGCTGGGAAAAAGCTTTAGGAAGAAGCTTTGTTTAAATGATTTGGCTAATGCCGTTTTTCCTAGCGTTTTTCTGGCAATTTTTATGTCAGTAAGTTTATAAGCTATAAAGCTCAGAGTTGAAAGCCAAACAAACAATCAGCTGAGAAGTAGTGGTAGAGTAATGGTCAAAGTAGCTAAACAGATCTAAACAGCTAGCGAGACAGTTGAGTTACAGCTAGCTCTGGCGGGCCTCTAGGCGGGGCCCCGGGCCAAGGGTAGGGTTTGGTATCCTAGCAGCATAATTTTAAGTATATCATCATCATCATTATTATTATTGATCGGTCTATAGGCAATCATACAATGCATGAGTCTAGGACAATGCTGTATTACCCCTTTGCCAGACCTGTATCACTCATCAGGGTGGGGTTACCGTCTGTTATTATACGCCATCGCCATCGGCTAGGCCATCGGCCCATAATCTAGCCCATACTTAGGCGCTAGCTTAGGCGTCTAGCATTCGGCAAGTCAGCACAGGCACAGCTTGTTGAATTAACAAACTAATTTCTAGTAAACAGAATATATATGTTTCCCTGATTTTATACATGATCCTTACTATACCAGTGTATGCCAAGTTTAAGAATACTAAGTAAACAGATATATCGTCAATAAATTCATTTGAACAATCCTATATGCTTCGATAATACGAATAATCATTAAGTTCATTCATATGTTAATAACTAAATGAATAATTGATCATAGAGTGATTAAACTTCGATTGCTGCGCACGCTGCTATGTCAGAATACAGCATGCCAGAGTTTCTCTACACATAAGTGGATCCATGGAACATTTGATGACTTTCATCATGTATTTTATCCCTTGCGTATATCCTGGTGATGCCACTGCTTGACGTATTCAGGAGGCCCGTCACAGAAACGTACGGCCGAGAAGGAGAAGCAATGCAGCGTGAGGCCTTTGCATCAGTCCGAAGAAGATTGCTCTGTAAGCTCTCTCTCTCTCTTCCTGCTGATCCGGGTTCCCACGCGCATAGTTTGTTTCTAGGCTCTTTGGAAGCGGAAAAAAAAAATGCGACGTCTGCGTATGAAGTATTCTGTATTCTGAATCGCTTTATTGCTTGGCAAAAGTCGCTCTTACTCCCTTGCAACAGCAGCAACATGCAGACATACACGCGAGATGTAATGTTTTTTTGCTTTTCATTTTTCACAACAAAAGCGCGCAAAGCGCTGTCTCTGGTCTCCCCCTATTTGCTTGAATGTTCCTTTGTAGTTCCCGAGGCTCTCTCTCCCTCTCTCTCTCTCTCTCTCTCTCTCTCTCTTGGCCTTATTACTTCCGATTGAGCCCCGTTGTGATTTCAGGGATCGAAATTTGTCTGTCTGAAAGCAGCAGCGGTCTATGGTCATTTCACCGATCAATCAAACGAGAGCAATGAGAGTCAACTGAGGCACTCAGCGCACCTCCAATCAATCAGACGGAAGCACCTCAGACCCCAGTCATATCAAGCCTGACGTACATTCTGTCTGCCTTTGTTTATTCTTGTTTTCCTTTCCAAGCAGCGAGCAAAAATCTCACAGGGCTCGCTCTTGAGCCCAGTCCTGCACCAGTCTAGAGGCCAGAGGGAAACTGATGAATGAGAGTGCTACATGTGTGTGGGTCCAGGCATTTCTCCCTGTGCCGACAGTACAAAGCATCAAGCCACTCATCTTGCCTCCAACAGAGTGTATGCGTGTACATACAGCTGATGACCCAAAATGACGGAGACACTCACATGCATTCCAAATGAGGCATTCACTTCTTTTCCGAAAGCATGCATGCATGCAGCACAACGAGAAAAACCAAGGCACTCATCCGCCTTCCCAAATCAACCGGACGATCCAAGAGGAAAAGAGCTTCACTCGACTCACGCGAGTTGAAGAACCCAAACCTGCCAACTTGCCCCGTTCCTGTTCTATGTCCTTCATGTCCACAAAAAACCTCACCATTTCCTTAGGGGTGGTTGATTGTTCA
>JAHBMJ010005891.1:0-2500 GCA_018398765.1 Chromera velia | reverse complement strand
TCGCTCGTTCGTTCGTTCGCTCGCTCGTTTGTTCTTTCTTTCTTTCTTTCTTTCTTTCTTTCTTTCTGTCTTTCTTTCCTTGTTTTTTGCTTTCTGTCTGTCTGTCTGTCTGTCTGTCTGTCTGTTTTTCTTTCTTTCTTTCTTTCTTTCTTTCTTTCTTTCTTCCCTTCTTTCCATTCTGTTAGCTTATCTACCTGCTGCAGAGAGCCGTTTGACTTCAGAGAAGTTGTAGAGGTCTCCCGAGAGTCTGGCTATCTCCTTTTCAGGAGGAGTGAACCAGGAAGAGAATTTCTCATTCCCCCCCATCACAAGGGGGCCCCGAGGAAGCACGACGGCCAGACGGAGGCCGATCTCAGAAGCAACCGCCAGGTAGGACGCTGCAAACATATCATACAATTTTATGCAGACACACACGTATACATACCTATGTGTATAGATATATACTTCCATGCATACATACTCACATATGAACACGTATTAACAAACACACGCGCCCACGTATGCATACATACACGCACATATATGCATGTGCCTGCACGTTTGTGTATCTATCTAGAAGCACGAGGATGCACAAGTCTCTATACCCTTGCTGACACATGCATGCACGTTCTCCGACCATGAGCCCAAAAGAAAAAGTGACACTCCTAGGAGGATAGAGAACCGACTGACCGTAGAGGGGCCGGACAACCAGCGGGTTCTGGTAGAGCCCGTGGAACCCGATGACTGCAACCAGAGAATCGGGGGGGGGCAGGGAATTGGGACAGGCTTGCTTGGACGCTTGTGCAAGAACAAACTTGTGTGCATGGGGAGGCAAAAAGTTGTGGAAGCAGAAGGGAGACTGTGGAAATTGAAACGACTGATCGTCACGTCGCATGAGGACACAGATAAGAGCAATGACTCTCTATTGATACTCGGCAGAAAAGAGCAATGACTCTCTATTGATACTCGGCAGAAAAGAGCAATGACTCTCGATTGATACTCGGCAGAAAAGAGCAATGACTCTCTATCGATACTCGGCAGAAAAGAGCAATGACTCTCTATTGATCCTCGGCAGAAACTTTCACACCCAAAAAAAGCTCAGACAGCCTGTGAAAAAAAATTGACGGTCAAGACACTCACCCAAAGCTTCAGCTGGTTCCTCACTATTCTGCATGACCAAGCACTGCAAGGGGCCCAAATCCGCAGTTCTCTCTGAAATTCTCCATCCACTGGCCAGTGGAGGTAGGGGGATCGCTTCCATGACCTCATGAAACCTCAGCGCGGCCTCTTGTTTGAGGAGGAGGGGGTC
The DNA here is from genome assembly GCA_018398765.1 of Chromera velia. Lineage (NCBI taxonomy): Eukaryota > Chromeraceae > Chromera > Chromera velia. Next base: position 1,212 of record JAHBMJ010005891.1, on the reverse strand, counting down.
TACTTGTCCTCCAGAGCGTTTGGAAGGGGGAGACACAGACGGGTTCGTTTGGTTGACAGTGGGTGACTCTTCTCCTGCTAGTTTCTTTGCAACTTCTCCCTCCAAGGCACTCAAAAACTCTTGCACTGAGGCAAACTCAAAGAGGAATCTGGAGGACACAGGAACACCCAGAGCGTCTTTGAGATAGGCGCGCAACTCCACAGCACTGAGTGAGTCTATGCCGAGATCCTGAAGTGCCGCGGACGGAGGAGGAGCGGTCTCGAGGCCAAGCACTACCTTGCATGCATCTCCAAAGGTCTCCGACGGGCTCTTCGTTTGGAATCCACCTCCGTTCTTGGGTTGTTGGGCCTTTGACCGGCCAGTCGCACCAGCTCTGTTCCGTCTGGCAGGCTTATAATCTGCCAGGAAAGCTGGTAGAGAAGAGAACGATGAGAGGAATCGTTTGAAGTCGATCTCCTGACACGCGACTGAACTGGAGAACGTGCCACCCCCCTGTCGCATGGCTGCCCCCATCACCTGCAGGCCGACTGCGTTGGTGACACCCCGGAGGCCCGACATCTCGACGGACCGCTGTGTCTTCTCGTTCGCTGCCATGCCCTGTTCACTCCATGGCCCCCACTGGATACTCACGCACGGCAGACCTTGAGACCTGCGCAACTCTGCAAGACCGTCCAATGCTGCGTTGGCAGCTCCATACGCGGTCAGACCAGGATCCCCGAGAAACGCGGAGATGCTTGAGAACAGAACAAAGTGCTTGAGCTCCTTGAAGGGTAAAAGGCAATGATGAAGATTCACAGCACCCAGGACCTGAGAAAGAAAAGGTGGGAAGAAGCACCCTTATCATACTTCAAAAACGCAGCAGCTGAATAGAATAGAACGACAAAAAACAAATAAAACACATACGAGTGCGCCTCAAGTCACACAACAGCGCGGTTCATATGCGTTTGAAGGACAAATGCTGAAAATCACAATCACTCCCTCAAGAAGAAACATCGCTCTTTCGTTCAGCACTCACCTTTGCCAGGTAGGTCTTCGAGATGTGGTCTTCTAATGCCTTTGCAAGAGGACTCGCTATTGCAACGCCTGCCGAGTGAATCACACCCTCAATTCCTCCCGACGGCGACTCAGCACGCACCCTCCGCAACAGAGATGCGCATGCTTCCCGATCACTCACGTCGCATGACATCGACACCACCCTGCCTTCCCCCTTCT
>JAHBMJ010005890.1:130542-138042 GCA_018398765.1 Chromera velia | reverse complement strand
GGAGGAGCCATCGGGTTTATGGGCTTCAATTCAAGATTTCTGAAGGCCATGGTATCAGATTAAAAAAGAACTTCCGCCTGTGTTTCGAATGGGTCGTCCTTCTTTACTTCCGAAGGGTTAAGACAGAACATCTTGATGCTGGAAGGAATGGGAAATCAAGGACTGTTCTTCCGCTACTTCATGTCACCAAATTATGAATGCAATGGAAACTGATAGAGACGGACAATCAATAAATATACTCTCCACACAGTCTAGTGCTATCTGCTAGACAAGTAATGCCATTCTCTTACACATACACACACACGTCACGCGACTTCACATGTAAGATAGTTTGTTACCTAGTTTATTACTTGCTAGGGTATTGCTTCTACTATCAGTAAGACTATTCTTCAATCAATACATTTGTTAACTTGACTTGTGTACTCAGACTGACATGCATACAGCATGCATACATTCACTTTGTGTTTTAATTCGCTTACTTTCGCGCGCCTTGCGCGCTCATGATCGATACCGGCAGTGAATGATGTGAATTTGAAAGGAGGCAGCCATGCAAAGCGTCTAGACAGGCTTTGCATGTGGATGAGAGAGAACCATAAGGTTCATAACATACTAAATAATATAACTCGGTCTCGACGTCGTCTCCTTGCGTTGCTCCCCCCCTTTCTTCTTGTCAACGGGTTAACGTCTAGGTCAACATCAATATATGGATGCTAAAAAAGATACTAAGAGAGGAATAGAGAGGAGAGCGGAGCAGTTGAGTACTATTGAGTGCCTCTTCTACCAGCTAAGAGTTGAAAGCCTAACACATACTAGAGAAAATTTGGCTGCCGTGCTGCACGGCCCGGTAAGGCCGTACCGCGCGGCAGCTTTTTTTTGCGGCACGGGGGGGAGGCGTGCTGCCACGTGGCGAAGCTAGGTGGCGAAGCCGTGCGTTACGGCCCCCCCCCACCCCGTGCTAAAGGCATTTCACCCCCTTATCTTATCTCTCTGTCTCTCTGTCTGTCTGTCTGTTTGTCTGTCTGTGTGCCTGCCTGCCTGCCTAACTGTCTGTGTGTCTGTCTGTCTGTATAACAGCTACCTATGAAAGGGTAGGTTGATAGAGATCCAGAAAAAGCCTGTGGTTAATGAAAAGGCGGGCATGAGCGCTTGTCTGTCTGTCTCTGTTTGTTTGTGTGTCTGCCCGTCTCTTTGTCTGTCTGCCTGTCTGTCTGTCTGCCTGCCTGTCTGTCTGTCTGTCTGTCTATCTGCCTGTCTGTGTCACTTTCTGTCTACTTGTCTGCCTGTCTCTCTCTCTGTCTGTCTGTATAACAGCTACCTGTGAAAGAGTAGGTTGATAAGACAGAAAAAGCCTGTGGTTAATAAAAAAGCGGGCATGGGCGCTTGTCTGTCTATCGTCTATCTGTCATCTGTCTGTCTGTCTGTCTATCTGTCTGTCTGTCTGTCTGTCTGATAAGTTAGTTGTCCTGTCTGACTGTCTGTGTGTCTGTCTGAAAGAAGCGGGCACGTCAGCGAAGTCTTTGATGTGGTTTGATGAACGTGCAGGTGATGGCTGAAGACATTCTGAAGAATGGATGGGGCAAAAAGTTTAACAGCAACCTAATAGGTGGAGAAGACAAAGAGGTAAAGATAGACGAGATAAAAATGGGGGCTTGCAAGGACGGCAAGGGTCATCTAGTTGAAGGGGCCTGGGTCCTCGTTGCCGTATGCCGAAGGACAGGACGTTTTATGGCTGAACCGGTTTGATGCAGGTCTGTTGTTAGAATTCAGATGGCTGTCTTTCCTACATATAGTGAGTCCAATTCTGAAGGACCAATTGATGCTGTGACTTATATCAGACAGTTGTTCGGTTTGCTTAATAAAACTATCTGTCTTGTCTTTTGAGTTGCATAATAACTGTTTGTTTAATCTAATTCTTTTCTACACAGGTGCAAGAAAACAATCAAGTGGTTCCTTGATAGGCACGTGGACAAGCGAAACACTTTGTACACAGATGGTTGGGCAGTATACCAGGCGAAGGGAGTAGGTCCCTCGTTCAATTAAATACCACAAATAGGTGACTCACAAAAAAGGTCCGTCATCAATAGCGCGGAACAGATTTGAACGATTTAATCGGACTTTGCCGATTTAAAAGCCTCCTACTGCGGCTTTACTTTGTCTGCGTTTCATGCATATAAAATGATTGTCTTGTGACAGAAGCTCCCATCAAGGCTGATAGACAATCTGTTTCTGCCTCTTTTTGTATCAGAATTTGTTGCCGACGATGGAACAAATATGAACACTGTCGAGGGACTCAATTTTGGCCTGAAACGATGGACAAGAAGGAGAAACTGACGATTCGAGAGGATCATTGTAACAGTTCCGCTTCTTGCCTGTGTTTGGAGAACTGCTTACTCTGGACAGTTCTGGACGGAATTCTGGAGAGCTGCATCAGAGGTGAGATTCCTCGGCCCTCCGTACGAGACTGATGGACACTCGAGAACAGTGATTGCCCACTTTAGTTACCAACTATATGGACCTCTTAAATAGGCCGTCTCCCTGCAACTGCGCTGAAAAGAAAGCACGACATAGGGCAAAGCGGGAGGCTGCCAAAGCAAGAGCCATCAGACGAGAAGCTTACCGAGCTGCGCTGCTAAAGAAGGCTCCTGTGGGGATGTTTGACTCTGAAAGTGAATCAGACGACCCCTTTAAGCGTCACATAAAATGTGCGCTCCTGGATTATCTTTACAAGGAAGAACGGTTTGAGCGAGCGGCAAAGATGACTCGCATTGACCATAGCGACAAATAAACTTACTCACCTTAAAACTACATAAAACTACATTTATTATTAATTCATATATTACTAGGACTTCTTTGAATTAAAAGCTCAACTCAAATTGAATAATCTAAAATAGTGAACAAAGTTTTATAATAAGTATATATATTATGTTTAAGCGAACAAACTAGAGGTACAAAGGAAGTTAATTAGGTCAGATTTTGCTATTTAGGTATAACTCAGACTTCGATAGTCATTCATAATAATTTAAATGTTTATCAATGCATACATATTTTATAAATTTAATTTTATAATGTTTCATTTATTTATTAAATTTAAATTAATTAGTTGCTTAATTATAAATTAAAGCTATGATACATATTTTGCAATAATATTTTTTTAACTTGAAAGCAGTCTAGCTAAATAACTAATTTAAGTTTTAAACTTCTGAGCCTTAGTGAATAAATCAAATCCCAGTGTAGTGAAAAGATTATGTCAGAAACAGGTCTTTGATCATATGCGTTGTTCGATTGTTGTTCTAACTATGAAGGCCGGATATATATAATCGACATTTCTGCTTGCTAGTTCCCAAAGAGAATGCTTATGGCATGCCTGCTCCAGGGATGGTTGCTCCAGCTTCTATCCTGAGCAAAGTATCCATTTGGTCAGCCACAGTAGAACCAGTATTCGTAATATTGAGAATCAACTCCCGTGTCCAGTTTGAGCTCCTTTGTGTCATTTCATCGTACGATCCAATGGCTGGAAAGTGCGCCTGCAGTCTTTCGACAAACTGGGAAAACGGAAAGATCTAAAATCTGGTGTACCGACCGTACGGTACTCTTTGCAGACCCCACATGGTCGGTGGAGGGCTAACCAACAGTTTAGCTCTGATTGCCCCCCCATCGCCTTCATTCACTTCATTCACGTAGCTGGCGAAGTACCCGAGCTTCCCTGAAAGGTCTGCGGTGTCCCTAACGACAATTGCGACATCAGGTAGGGGGGCTTCGTCGACAAGGTCTCTAGCCAAAGTCTCGGCTTCACACTGACGTCTGTGGAAACACAGACAGAGCGTCACCGAGCCATGACGTAGTTCCCACCGTGAATCCCACGGGCCAGACCTCGTCGGTGTGCGGGATGGAGTCGAATTGTTGTATGCCGTCAGCACTCGATGATCTGGGAGGAGTAGATGTTGCCCCAAAAGAGTTCTGCCTATTGTAGGCTGAGAGAGCTGCTACCCCAGCAGCTGCCGCAGCTGCAGATGTTACCAATCCGACTCTAAGAGAAGCAGCCGCTCGAGTGCCATGACCGTTACCTCCAGCCGCATTGTTTTCTCAAGGTACCCGAAAAACGACGAGCAGACAGACCTCACACCGTGACGCAAACATAAAAAAACAGAGAAGCAGACACTGTTAGACAAACAGGAAGAATGAAGCACGAGACTGTGGGAGACAGCAAGCCACTAGAGCAAGCCACATATTAGTGACAAGAACGAACAGCTCCGCAATGGGACGCAGCGTGATAAGGCATCCACTTAGTTGTACAATGCCTGGCAACTTCAACAATACTTGAACAAAGCAAAATGTACCAGAAGAGGAAGCTCCTAATCTATTGCCTGACTTGTACAGGCCAGGAGGAAGCGTGGCCATGATGGTGGTGGTCTCCCTGTTGCCAGACCCCCGCACCTCGAGAGCAAAGTTCAGGCCGCACCAAGGGCAGTTCATGATCCGCTCATGAACGCAGTAACTATCAGAAGACTTCACTTTCTGGCCTTGCTTTGCCTTCTTTCTGTTGCTGGTCGAACGAGATCGGGACGAAGCAGGCAAGAAGTCTTCATCATCGGAATCATCGGAAGGCGGGTCCTCACGCTGGCGCCGACGACGTCCAGAGACAGCTCCAGTAGAAGATGCAGCAGCAGCAGCTGTGGGTGGGGTGGACGGCTCCGCATCATGAGAACTTCAAGTGTCGTCCACATCGATGACGTCCGAGTCATCTGGAAGAGGGGCGGTGCCGGCATCAGATGCGGCAGCACCGGCAGGTTTACCTAACAAACACAACAAGGCAGCCGTAACCACTGGTGAGTTTGACAGGAACAGAACACAGAGGCAAAGAAAGCACATGGATGTAACAGTGTCTTACCGTTTGAAGGCTGATCGGCTGAGAGAGGCAATGGATGGTCAGGCTGCGAATCAACAGGCTTGATACTCGCTGGCTGAACGACAGCAGAAGAAGAAGAAGCTGAAGCAGATGAGCTACTTGAACCTGTTGCTCTCGCTGATCTGTTTCTGTGGTGTCCTACAAGGTGCTCGCAAAAGCAAACATCTCTGGTGGACTGCCCAGCGAGGGCACAGTCTTCCTGGGTGGCCGGACAGTCACAGCCGGACACACGGCAACCAGTTGGGTGCGCGGCAATCTTGCACAGCACCGCAAAGCAAGCAGCCGCAAACAAGCAAAGAAATGAAACGCGCCGCCTCGATCCTCACCGCTTTCGAATATTGTGGTCGAAGCAAAGTGTGCTTTCCGGGACTCTATGTGTGTTCCGGTGACGGCTCACTGCCGGAGAAACGTGACACACTCCAAACTCACACCTTTACAACAGGAGACTGCTTCAATAAAAAATTGCAGTTGTGCCATCTGAGTCTTATGCTCAAATCCAAAAAAAACTTTGCGGGCCCGCAGCCCCGGCAAAGCGAACAAGCTGCCTCGACTTGTCGGCTATGCGTGATGCAACGTTGGCGAGCCTTGCAACCGCTTTTGAAACCGCTTGCTGCTTTCGATCTGATTTGTCTGACCTTAATTCACAACGCATGCAAATCTTGCTTCTGACGCACGCGCGGACGCGCGGACATGCAGTCCGCATCCGCGAGCGGTGACAGGGGTGATATACACGCCAACCATACTGCACTATATAATAACTCCGCTGGACGTGCTGTCCATGCGTGCAGCTAGCTATACAGCCGCGGGAATATAGCGCGGGGATGTCCTGCATGCAGGGGATCGAATTTCGGGGAGCGCGCGCCGCGATTTGACTCTTTAGTGTCTCTCTGGTCCTTTGTCGGGCCATGCAGTATATGCATCTTCGATTTGCGTGCATGCGCAACATTTTTGCATGCCATGCATGCATTTCACGCGCAGCGCGCATGCAAGTGCGAGCGCGATCTGTGACGCGAGAATTAAAACGACGTATATATTCATGCATATACGGTAAAAAACTCGAGCATGCATGGCGGACTTTAACGGTTTAACCCACATGTAAGGCAGCATGATGGCAGCGTGTGCCATCTGATATGTACATCGATCGATCACTTGTGTGTCGATCTGACTTGGACAAAAGCCATCTACACATTTCTGTGTTTGGTGCACTCCGAGACTAATTTAGGCTCAAGGCGCCCAAATAAATGTCCGTGACCTGCATGAGATCTCTCCATTTGGTCGGGGAATTCAGTTGGCCTTTGCAAGAGCGCGCCCCGTCCGACGCTCTATCACACTCTAGAAGAGACGTTTCAAGAAGTCAGAAGGTCCCCCTGTGGAAGAAATAGGATTGGGCTTGAAAAGGCGGGAAGGAGGCAATAGGGGGGAAAGGGAAGGGAGAGGAGACAGCGCACTGAGAGCGGGAAGGTAAGAGAAATGGCAGCGATGCGTCGTAAGTCGCTGGCAGGGGGCGCTTTAAATGTCCTTCGCTTCGAGGACTGCCGTTTTTCTGTAAGCACAGGCAGGCGGAAGGCCAGAAAAGAAATTCTCAAAGGCGTCTCGGGAGTGGTCTACGGGGGGGAAGTTCTGGCGATCCTCGGTCCGTCCGTCGGTCCTTCGGGGCTTGCGTGGTCTTTCTCTCGATCAGTGTCTCGCTTACTCTTTTCTATCATGGTAGAACCGATCCTTATGGAGAAATGCTGCACAGATTTTTTTGCCTTTTGGGCCTTCAATCTGACGATTTCGATTGTGAATTTTTCTTCTCAGTCAATCACTCTATTTGCGCAATGATGCGTGCATGCATGCAGGGCCGTCTGGTGCGGGGAAGTCGACGTTGTTGGGCATGCTGACGGCAGACAGCCAAATGAGGGAAAAGGGGGGAGCGTTTGGATCTATTTTTTTGAACGGAAAACCTCTCGGTGCGAGGCAATTCAGACAGAGGTGCGTGAAGTTTTGTGTTTCTATAAGTTGTCCTGCAGCGTGGGAGTGTGTGTCACCCTGAGATGGCCAGGGTTTTTGTTTTTTGCCTTTGGATTGATGGAATGAGATTTCAGAAAGGACCGCACCCCAACCTTCCTTCCTTCCTTGCTGGCCTCCCCTCATCTTGCTTGTCCGTTCGCTTGTGTATCCATGCTTCTGATTGTCTCTCTGCTCGGGAGCGTGCATTTCGACGTACTTGCCGCTGCCGATCTACGAGTGCATTCATTCATTCACTCATTCATTCATTCACTCATTCATTCACTCATTCATTCATTCATTCATTCATTCACTCTCTGCGTGGGTGCAGCTGCGCGTACATGACCCAGGAGGACCAGCTGCCCGGGTTTCTCACCTGCAGAGAAGCCTTGCTGTACACAATCGAGCTGTGCTCAGATGCGTCTCAACACCTCAACGCTCAGAAAACCGATTTTCTGATCGAACTCTTGGGTCAGTCGGTCGGTCGGTCGGCCTCTCTGACTCTCTCTCTCTCTCTCTTTTTCTTTTTCCTCTTCCTCTATCCCTTTCTCTCTCACGCCTCTCTCTCTTTCTCTTCCTCTCTCTCTCTCCCCCCCCCCCCCGGG
>JAHBMJ010005890.1:105098-109259 GCA_018398765.1 Chromera velia | reverse complement strand
GGGGGCACAGAACGCGAGAAGACGACCGATCAATCAGTCGATAGGCACACATGCAGATGCATGTAGGTAGATCAAGAACGGAAAGGAAAAAGCGACGCACCCGAATGAAGACGGAGGAATAGACGGATGGTTCCGTAAATTAGTGCCTTCATCATCTGACAAGTCGGTGGCTCACTGATACTCAGGCAGGCAGCGACAGAGACAAAGAGAGAGATCAGCCACTGCAGGCTTGCAATCCGACCGACAGGGCTTTCCTCAGGATGCTGCGTCTTTCGTTTGTGGTGCGCTTGCGTGTGGGGGGGCAGTTTCTCTTCAAAGTTTCTTTCTTTGCTCATCCTATTTCTTTCTTTGCTCGTCCTATGCGTTTGCTGTCCCTGTTGTGAATGGGTGAGGGGAAACGATGAGGGGAAAGAAAGTGTTTGTTCGCCTATCTGCATGCCTGGCTGAATGCAGGAAACAGAACAGAAAAGAGTTGCACAACAGATGCTGGTGAGGCCAGGTCTTCACTCGTTTTTTTTTCTTTTTTGCCTGTTTACTTTTTCCTCTTCCTTTTTCTTGGTCTTCGCTTCTGTCTGTCTCTCTCTCTCTCTCTCTCTCTGTGCGTGTGTGTGTGTGTGTGTGTGTGTGTTGTGTGTGTCTCTGTGTGCCTTCCTTCTTTCGTTCTGTACTGCGTGGTGAAGAGAACGTCTGGTGGCCTGAAAATCGTTTTTTCCCCTGTCAAGTCGAGTTGCTTATTTTGTTGCTTGGTTGCAGGAACTTGGGGCCAAATTGGAGAAGACGGAGATGGAGAAAGAGAAGCTCGAGGAGGAAATTGAAGAATTGGACGTCAGTTGGCAGGCAGGCAGTGGGAGAACTTATGCATGAATGGACGGACGAATGGATGTGTAGACAGGAAAGAGGAAAGGAGGAATGAAAGTTCTTCTGGAGACTCGCTCTCCCTCCGTCTCCCTCTCTTCCCTCCCCCTTTCTGTTCCTCCGTCTCCTCTCCCCGCGCTTCTTTCTCTCTCTCTCTCTCTCTCTCTGTGTGTGTGTGTGTGTGAGTGTGTGTGTGTGTCTGCCTCTGTGCGTGCAGAGGAAGCTCGACGAGGAGCGTGCACAACACGAACAGATGAAGGTCTGTCTGTCTGTCTGTCTGTGTGTCTGTCTGTGTGTCTGTGTGTCTGTCTGTCTGTCTGTCCAACAGAAGAGAATGAAAGGAAGGCTCTGTTTGTTCGTCTGTGTCTGTCTGTCTGTGTCTGCTTGTTTGTGTGTCTGTTAGTCTGTCTGTTTGTCTGTCTGTCTGCCTGCCTGTCTGTCCGAAAGAAAGGAAGCGATTCGGAAAAAGTGAAGTGAAGAAAAGACGATATAGTCTGTCTGTCTGTCTGTGTGTCTGTGTGTCGATCGATCGATCCCCTCCCGACGACATGCAGCAATTTGTGTTGTGGGTCTCTTCAATCAGTTCGTCTTTCTTCCTTTCTTCCCCACTTTCCCTTTTTTCTTTTTCGTCTATTTCGCTTTTCTTCTTTGTCCTTCGCATCGATGAGATTGTCGCCGTCTGTTTGGGAGCAACTGGGAGGGCGGGGGGTCTCTCTCTCTCTCTCTCTCTCTCTCTCTATGTGTGTGTGTGTGTGTGTTGTGCATGTGCGTGTGTGTCTGTGTATGTGTATGTGTATGCGTATGTGCATGTGCATGTGTGTGTACGTGCAAGAGCGCTTGCAGGAGGAATTTGATCGAATGGAGACGGCGATGGCACACTCCTTCGATGCCATCGAGGTCAGTCAGGCATGGACATGCACTCTCCCTCTGCTTGCCCTTCTGTCTCTTTCTTTTTCTGCATCTCTGTGTCTTTCCGTCTCTCTTTCTGTCTCCCTGTCTGTCTGCGGATTAATTCTTCCTTCCGTTCTTTTTTGCCAGTTGTGTACATCAAGCAAGCAAGAGAGAATCACACATACATGTATATGTAGTCTGCATGTGTGCGTATGGAGCGGAACGATCGAAGGCCTCTGCCATCATTCGGGATGTTCGAGTGGAATAGAAGCTTCCCATATCCTTGTCAATATGAAGAGAAATCAACAAACACATTCGGGAGGGAGGGCTGGCTTGCTGCATGGATGCATGCATGCGTGGATGGCTGCAGTACCGGATGACCGATCACGCGCGGGGCAGCACGGTCCACCGGGCTTCCCGCAGCGTCTCCTCCAGCCATGCCTTGCTGCCAGGACTGCCGATGACCCCGTCGGGCAATGGAGGGAAAGAGGGGGATCAGCAATGATCGATCGAAGCGTCAGTCAGTAGATCGAGCACACACACACAAAGACAGATAGGAACACGTGTGCGCCCATCATGAAAAACAGACGGGCAAACATGTATGTAAAAAACACACATGAACATGAAGCGAAGCAGAGACACGACGACGCACCCATTTGACGCACGAGGATGCACAGACTGACAAAGAGAGGCAAAACGAGAGACTTGGGGAAAACGGAAAGGAAAAAAAGTAGAAAGCACAGACACACGTTCAAAAACGAAGCCGGGAAGAACGAAGAAATGGATAAAAGAAAAATAAAAGATATATCGAAAGAAAGAAAGAAAGAAAGAGACGAAGACTGACAGGACCGCACGAGAGACAAGATAAAAAAAAACAATGAAAAGAAAGGAGAAATAAATATACATGCACAATGTGAGTGTGCAAAGACAGATGAAAGATGCAAAAAAGGAAAGACCCTGATCCGTTTTTCTGTGCGCCCTTTTTTGCGAATGTCACGCAGAACTTTTGGGGGTGCGTGTCCACGTACAGCGGGGGAATACAACTTTGAAATCTGGGAGTCTCAGCTAGTGAGAGACAGTACTAGTCCTAGTACGAGCCGCAGTAGAGTTGAAGGCTGACAACGGCTAGGAAAACGGTGGATGTGTTCGCACCATGAGTTGATGTAAACTTGGTTGATGCATCAATTTTATCATAACTAATACTTATCACTTATCCTATGTGTACAACACCGTGTATGTAGACAGTAAAAATATGTTAAAAGTAGATCTTAGAGGATACTTTATAATAAATTTATAGGGTTAAGATTTGATTGATTGATCATTCAATTTGATTCATTGCTAGATTGATTGATCATTGGCAGTGATAAAAGTAACTGTTAGGCTCTGCAATGTATAATCAGATTTGTGATTGCGGTTACAATTTATTACTAGTATCAAAACGATTAAGTTTGCGGTTGATTGCTTTACGTAAACTTTAAAATAGTTTAAAACGCAGTTTCTATTAGGATAGGATAGGATAGGATAGATATTTATTATTCAACCTAAAATCTAGCATAAAATAAACAATTTTTAAATATTTTTTAAATTTTGTATGAATATGTTAAAAATAATTTAGGAAATAGTTCACCATCGTTATTTCCATGTAATAGGCCCCAAACCTAGCCCCAAACTACCACTGTAACGGTGTAACCACAATTCTGTTCTAAATTCTGGTTACCGCACGGCTTGATGACTGCGCAACCTTCTAACTGTACAGGGTATGTTTTCATGTATAATTTGTGTTTACAATATGCATTCTACTCCGAGTCAATCAGGTTCTGAACCCCACTCTTCTTCGGTAAGGGGACGCCCAAGTAGTTCCCTTACGAACATCTCGGCTGCACACATTCATATACATGCACACTTTTATAAACATACAACCACACGCAAAGCGTATACAAAGATAAGACGACACACATATAGATGCTCGAAACATATGCGTAGCTCGGCTGACTGACTCACCATTGCCGCCTTCCACTGTAACACGAAGCCTGAGCGCCAGAGATTCGGTTTTAGCTGATCCGCTCCCCGCTCCTTCCTTTGTTTCCCTATTTACGTCTTCTGACAAAACGCCGGAGGTCAATCTGAGGCCCGCCTTTTCTTCTTCTTCTTTCTCTCTCTGTGCCCTCTGCAAAAGATCAATCAGACCCATGTTCAATGCAACATTGAGGTGGCAAAACGAAATAATGGGGCCACTTTCGGCCAGGAGCCTCTGTACGACTGGAAGCGGAAATGTGAGACACGAAAAGACGATCGAGAATCATCCTGTTTGTCTCGGTCTGTCTCTGCATGACAAAGGAGTGTCAAGAGCCAGGGACACATGCAAGGAGAGGAGGAAGTGCGATCGAGTAAGTCGACCAGGTTGAATCCCTCGAT
>JAHBMJ010005890.1:97598-100098 GCA_018398765.1 Chromera velia | reverse complement strand
CGGGAGGGACGTTAGGATTTGCAGGCAGAGACGCTTAATTACTGGCAGGGAGGCAGGCAGACTGGCTGGCGCACTGGCAGGAAGAAAATGACAGAAGAGGCGTTTTTGCGAGAAACAAGAAGAGAAAAAGAAAACAAAGAAAGGGACAGAGAGACATAGAAATAAGTAGACGGGTGTCATTCAAATTGATAGTCACAGCATGAGACAGCTGGATGGATAGAGATCTGGACACTCTCTATCAGATAAATGCAATATATTCTATCACAAACCTACCGACCGACCGATCCATCAACCCACCCTCACCAAACAACCAACAGACCAGACCCACCATGTCTCCACTTCTGAAGGCTTCCAGAGCAGGCCAGAAGATTTCCCCTTCCTCACCTCCAAGGCCCGACAGGATCAAATCCATCGAGTGCTTCCAGTTGCCCTGCAGGAAGGAACACACACAGAAAGAAAAACGTAAGCGTCCACACACCTACAAGCATTCGGTGTGACTGGTGACAACGAGTCAAACCGCTCTCGGGCAGTCGTTGAGTCGGTCATCAAGATAGTCTGTCACTCAGTCGTTCAGGCAATTACTCACTCATTCATTCATTCATTCAGTCAGTCAGTCGGTTGATCAGTCAGCCAGAGCACTGACACACCAGACATGAGCACCATTTTTTCACGGTGTTCTCTCTGTCTGTCTGTCTATCTGTCTGTCTGTCTGACTGTCTGTCTGTCTCTCTCTCTCTCTCTCTCTCTGCTGTCTGTCTGTCCGTCCGTCCGTCCGTCCGTCCGTCCGTCTGTCTGTCTGTCTGTCTGTCTGTCTGTCTCTCTCTCTCTCTCTGTGTGTGTGTGTGTGAGTGTGTGTATCACGAAGCTAAAGAAAGACCTGAGTTCTGCAGTGTAGGCTTTTGAAGGTTCTGGCTATGGCACTCACTCACTCACTCACTCACTCATTCAGCCAGTCAAGCAGCCTGCCCAGCTGAGAACCGAATTCTTGACTCTCTAAAGCCTCAGAGTCGATTGACTGACATGAATGAAAGTACGTACGTGCGGACACATAAGTAAACTGACATATACATGCATAAACAGATGCGCACGCACGCACATCGAAATTTGCTTCCTTCCCACCTTCAAAAGACTAGCCCCCAACTCCCAGGATTCAAACCCCCCTGAATCAGACCCGAGCCCGGGGATCTCGAAGGAGCTCCTCCCTGCATACACACACACACATACACACACACACACACACAAAACGGAAATCTTGACTGAGCATCCCACCCCCTCCGTGTCTCGGAAATGTCCAGGATACTCGCGCAAGAGGGTCGAAAGGTTGCCTTCTTGTCGATGCATGTCCTCAAGTGTCGCCAGAAGAGTAAGTGAGCGCAGACAAATGCCGGACTCATCGCCGCGCGGGCCCTGCCCGGCGGTCCCTCTCTCTCTCTCTCGATTCATCCTCCCCTCTTCTCTGTTTGTTTCTCTATCTATCAATCAATCTCTTTCCTTCTCTCCCTCCCTCTTTGTGTGCTTGTTTGTAAGATTGCACATGTTGGTGTATTTGTGTGCTCATCAGTCAATCCATCGATCCCCGTCTTTCTATGCATCTCTTTCTCCATTCATCCACCTATCTGTCTGTCTGTCTGTCTGTCTGTCCATGTGTGTCATTGTATCTATTGACGCATGAATGCATGTTTTGCTTTGTTCCAGTGTATCCTCTCTTCTTTTCTACAAGGAGACGGCTTTCGGTAGAGTGCATCGAAAGAGACGGCTTTCTTTTCTACAAGGAGACGGCTTTCGGTAGAGTGCATCGAAAGAGACGGCTTTCTTTTCTACAAGGAGACGGACAAACAGGATGGATGGATGGATAGACGCTGCTGACCGACTGATCGGCTGACCGACTCACCGAAGTAGTTCACATACCCCCTTTCGGATAATTCTTCGAGCCTCTCCCTGACTCGCGACTCCCACAAGGCCCTGTCTCTGCTGTCTGTGCTTCTTGACGTGCTGAGGCCACGAAGGACCAGAGAGATCTGAATTTTGTTGGCAGACAGAGTCAGCGGGTGAGGGTCTGAGGGTGACTGTCGGTGCAGGGTTTTCTCATCTGCTTGTTTTCCCGTCCCGCTGGCTGTGCTCCCTCTTTTTCCATGTTTGTATCCTTTCTCTTTCTCCTTTTCCTCTGTTGCTCTTCCCTTTTCCCTGTCTTCCTCCGGTCTCTCCATGCGGGTGCCTCCTTTTTCTTCGGAAGAACCAGCTGAGTGCTGGGCCTCCGAGGGCAGCTCCGAAAAGGAGGAAGAGGCCCGGCTGAGACTTCGTGGAGGAGACGGAAAGGATGACAACAGAGAAGGTGATAATGCCTCCCTCTCCTCTTCGTCTTTTGCGTGGATGCGCTCGGTCGCTTCAGATTCATTTTCGTTTCTTCTGTCTTGGTTCTTTTTCTCCGGCAGATCTGCACCCTCTTCCTCAGAGAGTGACAGATAGGAGGACGCACGCTCTCGTTCTCCTCCAGCCACAT
>JAHBMJ010005890.1:65098-92598 GCA_018398765.1 Chromera velia | reverse complement strand
TGAGAAGTAAGAGAGATCCGTCCTTCTGTCGACCTGTCTGATTCCCTGCAGCAAGGTCACGTACGTGACGGGCCTCGGTTTAATGCGTGGCCCTTTTTCTTCCACTGTCCCTTTGCCCTTTCCCCTGTTGTGCATTCTGGCGATTCTGTCACTTCAAGGACAGCCCGGTGCGTGCTTCTCCGTCTCCTCCTTTCCGTCCAGCAGCGCAATGTCGAAGAAGGTTCTGGTGCCCATTGCCGGTAGGTTGTGAGGTGTCAGCGTGTGTGCGAGTTTGTTAGTGCCTGATGAACAGAGATAGGAAGCTGCGGGAGCGTTGGTCTCCGTGTGTGAGAGACAGACAGACAAACAGACGGACAGAGAGACAAACAGACAGACGGACAGACAGACAGACAGACAGCGAGAAAGTCAGATGAGAAGCGGAGAATGGATGGACTACGTCACACATGTGGAAAAGAATATTATCGTGCACTCTCGAAAGAAGAAAACGATATCGGAAGACAGCCTCTGTTTACATGGTCTCTGAAAATGTGTTCCCGTCTCCGCAAATGTCCGTCCTTTGCTAAAGATAGACAGACCGACAGACGGAGATTCAAGCAGGTGTCATCACAGCAAAGCACCAATTTCATTTGCTCATTAAGTCACCGATTCGATGAAAGGATCTCCAGACGGCTGGCTGGAAACAGGAAGACCTCGCATTGAGTTGAGGGACGCTTCGGGAAACACTGCATGATCGATCGTCTGTTTCCGTCTGATTCATTTGATGTTCCCCCCTCCTGTTTTCTTCTGTTCTGCTGCAGACGGCACGGAGGAAATTGAAGCCGTGTGCATCATTGACACTCTCAGGAGGGCTGGGGCAGAAGTGACGGTGGCGTCTGTAATGGAGGGGCGGAAGCAGGTCGGTCACATGTACACATACAGATAGATACACACATATATATTTGCATCTACATGCGTATGTGTCTACCCACATTCATCGTCGAAGGTTTTTTCTAGCCCATTCACTCACTACTCACTCATGCACTCACACAGTTCACACCAAATTTGTGTATGTAGAATGAATGAATTCAACTCACTCCCTGACTCACTCTCTGACTCACTCACTCACTCACTCACTCAACAATGAAGGCACCGACCGCACTGACGGATCCTGAGTGCCCCCAAGAGACATTCAACGTCCCTCCCTGGTTGCATGCTCTCTGGATGGATGCGTGTGTCTGACGGCTTGGTTGGTTAGTCTCTGTCTGTCTGACTGCGCGGTTATGCAGATAGGTCGATGCAATCAGTGCCATCAATGCGATTTGCCGCGTTTCAGTGATTTCTGAACAGATGGAAGCATGCAACAATAGTATCTATCTCTACGTGTCCCTGCTGCCATGTGGCCATTCACTCGTTCACTGACTCTCTCGAGTGATCAGGTGAAGGCCTCCAGAGGAGTGGGGCTGGTCGCTGACGCTTTGATCTCGGAATGCGTAGAGGGACACACATGGGACCTGATTGCCTGTCCTGGAGGGATGCCTGGTGGGTGGGTGGGGACGTTTTTCCTTCTCTCTCTCTCGTTTTTTTTTTTTCTTTTTTCCTTCCTTTGCTCTGCTCTCTCCGTTCCCTTTCAACCATTCCAGTTTATCTGTTAGAGAAGTTGCTCTGCTCTCTCCGTTCCCTTTCAACCATTCCAGTTTATTTGTTAGAGAAGAACCCCTTGAAGTTGGAGAAAAACGAGGAGAACCGTCTCAGCTTTAAATTTTACTGACGCATTCGATCTCTAAGTGACTGACTGGCCATGTTGAAAGAAACACTTGCAAAGGAGGGAATGATCGTCGGGTTCTCTCTCTCTCTGCCTCTCTGCCTCTGTGTGTGTGTGTGTGTGTGTGTGTGCGCGCGCGCGCATGGGTTTTCTTTGATTCTCCTTTCTTCTCTCCTATCTGAACTAGGGATGAGATGACGCACAGTCCGTGCGCGTAGGGATCGACTCTGACAAGGAAAGAAAAAATAACACGAAGTTATTATTCATAGCTAGTTCATCAATGCGTCTCCGCTGCCTGCCCATGCACCTACCCGCAGGAGCGGAACACCTCCGCGACTGCGCGCCCCTCGTCGATTTGCTGAAGAAGCAGAAGGCCGAGGGGCGCATCTACGCAGCTGTGTGTGCGTCTCCAGCCGTGGTCTTTGAAGCCCATGGCCTTCTCGAGGTCCGCCCGTCCTCCTTCCTTTCTTCCTTCCTGCCTGCCTGCATTATGTGTGAGACTACATAGCGCTGTGCACACGGACAGGAACAAATACATACACGCACACATTGCTACAACCACACATTCCTTCATTCATCGATCGATCGATCGATCGAGCATGCCTGCGCACAACGAAGGAAGAATGCACAGAGCCACAAAAACGGACCCGGCCGGGTGGACGCCCACAAAGAAAGTGGCAGGTGAACTGAGGGATGGCTCCTCCGCATCGTTCAGGGACAGAAAGAGAGAGAGAGAGAGAGAGAGAGAGAGACAAAGACAGAGGAGAGAGGAAGGAAAGGAAAAGAAAGAAAAAGAGAAAGAAAGAAAGAAAGAAAGAAAGCAAGAAAGGCTCTCGCTGTTCGTGTGTAGGTGTGTGTAGCCCGACTTGCATACACATCCGTGCGCACGCTCACCCATTCAGGCACATCCATGCACGCGAATCATTGTAACAAAACTTCAGCAAGCGCACATATATACATGCCTGCAGGGGGAGAAAGCCACGAGTTACCCTGCCTTCCAAGGGAAGCTCTCCAACCTGGCCGAGGGACGAGTTGTGGTCTCCAACAAGTGTGTCACATCACAGGTCGGTTCGTTGGTTTGTCTGCATGCGTACGCGTCTTGTTCGTTCGTTTTCTCTTTTTTGAAAGTGAAGGGGAGAAAAAAAAAGCACGTTCCATGTGCGGGCAGGAAGCCAGCGAAGCAGTGGTCTGAGCAGGCAGGAAGGAGCTAGGGGCTCACTCACTCCAATGACACCGTCGATGGATTTTTTTGAAGGATGTCAGTCAGATCTCTCTCTCCCTCTCTCTCTCTCTCTCTCATTCTTTCCTCAGTCGCTGTCGGTCGTGTGTTTTCTCTTGGGTGTCCAAGGGCTTGAATGTTTGCGTGTGTACGTGTTGCAGGGCCCAGGCACGTCCCTAGAATTTGCGCTGAAGCTCGCTGAGGTTCTGTTTGGAGAGAAAGTAGCGAAAAAACACGAGGCCGCGATGCTCGTTCAGGTGGTCTAACTGACTGATATATCAACTGACTGACTGACTGACTGACTGACTGACTGCATTGGATCCAGCTCATCGCGCAGGACAAGACCAGCTGTTAGCGGGTGTCTAGAGAACGAAAGGAAAGAACCGCCCTTCCTTCTTGCTTGCCCGTATGCCTGCCTGCCTTCCTTGCTTCCTTTCTTGTGAGGGAATTAATGTGAGAAGAGACCAACGAAGCTTGCGGAAAATTAAAGTGAAATGCATGAGCCAGCGCAATTGTTCTTCTTAATTCCATCCGACGGACGAGGGATGCCCATTGGCAAACGGATTGTTCGCAAAAAGTTCGAGTGCGGACTTGGTGAAGATCGGATCGAATAAGAACTTTCTCTTATCTGAGCCGATCGATCGACGTCTTAGCTGCATGAGTGCATGCATATGAGCGGTCGTTGACAGTGTGCATGCGTGACTGCTTTTCACTGCGAAAAGATTTTCCCAGGTGTTTCCCCTGCTCGAGCAACTCTAGTCTAGACTCCAGTAATGTACGGTATCATGCATACACCTTAGCGTGACAAACAAGGAGGGACTCCGAGGGAGGTCAGCGCACATGCAGTTTGGCAACGAGCTTCAATGGCAGGTTGCAAGAAATATTCTAAGAAATATTTCTAAAAGTGTTCAGAAATCTTTATAATTAATGATAAATTATTGTGGTGCTCTTATTAATTGATTTTAAACATGATTGTTAACTAGAAACTAATCGTCGGCTAAAGAAAAAAAAAGAAAAAAAGTAAGCGTTTAGAGGCTAGTTAGTTTAGAGGAGGATTCTTTTTTTTTCTTTCTTTTTTCTAGTTTTTTTTCCTTTTTGAACCTAAACAACACTTGACAACACTAGTGACAACAGTTGCGTAACACATGAGCAACATTTGTGCAAGGCTCACACAACATTTGTTTGACTGAATTTTTTTTTAAAAAAAGTAAGGGTTTGGGAGGATTTTTTTAAATTTTTTTTTTCCTTTAGCCAATGTCTTAACTAGAGTTACGCTTAGGCTAGAAATGTTGCTGGTTAGGTAATGATAACTAAAATAATGGATGATTATGATAATAATGATCGATGTAAAAGCTGAGTTAAAGTATAGACAAAATATGATGATGGATCAATAATAATGATGATGATGATGATGTATGAGGTTAAAGCCGGTGAGCCATATAGGTTCTGGCCAACCTAGTATTTCCTGTATAGATTCAATCCCTCGACCTAGGCCCCACTGGGGTATTTGCATGGATCAAATAGTATAAAACAAAGGGTTAAACTATTTGTAATAAGAGAAAGAGAAGAAATGTTAGGAAACGTCTAGCTAGAGAAATGTAGGGGAGCACTAGCTGCCTAGAGCACTGCAATAAGAAATGACATATAGATGACATTATTATTAAATATAAGAGAGTATGGTAACTATGGTTTCATCTTTTTTTGCATATAAAAACTGTGGTACTGACTGCCACGGAGCGGCGGTTCAGACTCCAAAACCGATTTAATACCAAAAACAATATATTAAGATCATATTGAAATACTTCAGTGATTAATGACATGGGACGATATAAAGTCAAGTCACTTTCACTTTTAAAATACGAAACGACTCCAAACGATCGCTGGCGGCGATCCGGCATCGATGAATATGCATAAGACTGTGCATGTGAAAGAAAGAGAGATGAGCAGAGACACAAAAGCTTCGCCGAACTATGCTTTTCTTCAAGTTCACTGTCAGTCAGACTTGATCCGGACGACCAGTGTTAGTCCCCGGACACAACGATACAAAATCTCGATGGGAATACTCCCATCATGGGTCCGGCTCTTCAACACTCGACCAAACAGATTGATTTCAATCCAGCTGCATCTTGTGCATTTGGGGTGGCATCTGTCTGTTTCACTCTCCAGATTCTTCTCGAAGCGCACCACAAAATGAGAACACTAACGTAATTCTGCCTGCCTGTCTGTCTGTGCTCGAGAGACCCAGTGGCAAGAAGAAATATCCACACAGACAGACAGCCAGACGAAGAGAGGGAAGGGGCACACTACAGACTGAAACAACATTCCATCTGTAGTGAAGAGGTGCAGCTTGCTGGCCGTCCGAACAACCAAAGCGATCCATCCTGACAGAAGGTCACCGACCGAGAGCGCCCTGTCTCCAAAGACCTCCGACCGTCAGGGTCGAAAGCGAAAGGCAGAAACAAAAACACAATTCGAATGACCTCAACTTGACTCAGAAGAAATGAATGGAGGTGCTTGCTTGCCTTCCTTCTCTGCACGACTGAGTGCCTGCTACGTTCACAATCAATTTCCTTGTTCAGGAAGGAACGTAAAGCAAAAAATCGCTCTCTCTCTCTTTCAAACACACTTACACATACATACACACACACGCTCACGAAGTACGACAGACATGCAGGCATGCACGCAGGCAGAAGAATGTACAGACAGACAGACAGGCAGTTCCTCTCTGCAGTCAGTCAGCCGAAGAAGTTACATGCAAACACAAAGACATGAACATGCCCGCACATTCGTTCGGCGCACGAATGTCAAGACGGGAGGGAGCATCAATCAAGAAGCAAGAAGATCTTGAACACTTTCACGCAGACAAACAGTAACGCAAACGGACACGTGAAGTCGTGCACTCACTACCTGTCCTTCCTTGTCATCGTTCTATTCTTCTCTCTCTCTCTCTCTCTCTCGTTCTCTAATTAATTCATCAGGTGCTGGAGCCATCAAAGGAAAGACAGACAGACAGATCGATCGACTGCTTCTCCATGTTTCTGCTCTTCCGCGTCCTCTTTTTTTCTTTCTGTCTCTCTTCCTCAATTGACTTCGTCCATTCTTTTCTTCTCTATTATTTCGGACCTGCCTCTGACGAGAGAGAGAGTCACCTCACGCCCTTCAAGGGACGGACAGGCGGCTAGCAATCAATCAGTTTCCCTTTCCTCCTTTTCTTGACAAGCTTGGCCTTCAACCCATGCTGCCAAAGTTAAAATTCAATCAAACATATCACCACCTCACACATGAAAAGAAACTCATGCAAACCAGAGACGCAAAGCACATGCATACATGAAGGCTTGAGCCGGAGCTCAGGGCTCGTTAAGAAATTTGAATTTACCCAATTTTTCGATTAGAGAGATGATAAAGTTGAAATAAGAAATTGACTGCAGCGTTGCATTTGTCTTCGACGTATGCAAGCAACCAGAATCAGCCATGCACAATGAATCCGAAGAAAGTTGTTTAAGAAATAGAGCCAAAGAACCTCCTTTTAAGAAATGGGATAGACAGAAATTGTGTGAGTCAATCCATCAATCAATCAATCAGTCAACCAACAAACCAACCAATTCAGTCAAACGACCCCACGGACCCACGCACCCGATCAGCGGACCAAAAATACCTTTCACCCACCCACCCACCCACCCCCCACCCTTTTTCAATTCACTCTCTGCCCCCCAATGCCGATCCAATCCAACCAACCCAACAAAACCAAATCAACCACCCTCCCACCCCCCAGTTGATACAAACAACCAATGCCTTCCACCCAACCAAAAACAAAAACGACAACCCCCCGCCTCCATCCGCCTGATCATCGATCAGGTACGTGAGAGTAGAGACACAAGAACAAGACAACAGAAGGGCATAAACGGACGGACGAACAAACGAAAGAAAGGAATGAATAAATGAAAAGAAAGAAAGAAGGAAGGAAAGAAAGAAAGAACAGTAAATAAACAAATAAAGAGATAAGTAAGTAAGTAAGTAAGAAAGAAAGAAAGAAAAGAAAGAAAGAAAGAAAGAAACAAGAGAAAACAAAAATGAAAAGAACATCATAAGCATGCAGAGAAGGATGCCTTTCACTCCCTCCTTTCCGTCCCTTTTCTTGGTCTTGACTGCCTGTTTCGTCTTCTCTTTTCTCTCTCTCTCTCACGCTCTCAGACTCAGCCTCTCTTTGCCTCTCGGTCAATGCTTTCAACCTCTATCTTCAGTGCGCCAAGCTTCAGTCAGAGACTAGACACACACTATCTACAGCATCAACACTTCAATGACACTTGTTGGGTGCCCCGCTTGCTTTTCTGCAACCGTCTATCCGAAACTATGTGTTGAGGTGTGCTTGACCCCTTCCATTGATGGAGACACAAAAACAATCATACAGCGAGATAGAGGACAGGAGATGTAGGGAAGGAAAAAACTTTTGGCCTCGCCTGTCTCGTCCATCCACACTCTTTCCCTCTCCTCTCTCTCTCGCTCGCTCTCTCTTTTTGTGCCGTCCTTCAGTCCTTCAGGTTGATTGTCGTCGTTCAATCAACTGAAGAATTCAATCAATCACAAGGATTGCCTTCGACCTTCCTTCCTGTCTTCTGCTGAGGACCTCAGAAAGGAAAGGGTGAACGGACGGAATGACCGACAGACAGACGGGAGGGAGGGTAGGCCAAAAGGGTTCAAAAAAACTCTGGTTGCGTACGTTCCTTCTCTCCCTCTTGCACTTGCTCTCTCCAGGCCCTCAAGTCCTTGTCAGGGAGGGGAGCCTTTGAGTCCTTCCACTTCTGTGAAGTTCTCTTTCTTTCTTTCACTTTTTTCTTCACTGCATTGAAAGGCCCCCCCCGATCTGATTGGTTCATCAACAGACAGAAGGAGAGAGCAGAGCGAAAGAAACCATGAAGTACCAGCAGCCAGAAAGAAGCGCCCCTCTAGCTGCCTTCTTCCACCTTTCTTGTCGACTCTTTTCGCTTCTCTCGTCTGATTCCGTGAGGTCTGGTCAATGAAGGACAAAAGGCGCACGGGCATCCATTCGCAGAAGCGGGAGAGAGACAGAGGAGGGGAGCCAAAACCCACCCCCTCCAAGAAGCGATTCGGCAGCAGTTGCAAGGAACAGAGAAGACCAGCAAAGACTGAATGAACTCAAGGAACAAACTCATTCGAACACCGAGAGGGGGACAGAAATGCCTGAAGCCCCTTCTAAGAAGGAAACACGGGATTGAAAAGAAGCGGAGACGGAGACGAAAAAAAAAAATGCCCACACAGGATTTCCTAATATCCAACAATATGCCTACCCCCCCTCCACCCAACCACCTGGCAAGCTACTTCACTCTTTCCTTTCTTGACTGGTCGATCCATCGATCGACTGCACTCCCGCCCTCCCGGTGCCGCTGTCTGTCTGCCTGTCTGTCTGTTCCCCATCGAATCCAATCGGATTGAATGCGAAAGAAAGAAAGAACGGACAGGACAATTCAGCACAAAGAGAAAACACACACAGAGAGAGAAGCACGTAAGAGAGGCAGGCGAACGGATCCCACCTGCCTGTGCTCCTCATTCATTTTACTTCTTCTATTTTCTTTCTTTCGCGTAAAAAACAGGGAGTACACTACTACCTGGGAAGGAACCATCAAGCAAGAAAACCAAATAAGAAAAATAAGCAAGTGAGAAAACAGAACCAATCACTATTGTTCTTTGAGTGTTATGAGACAGGACCGGACACACACAAAAAGCATGTCAAGAGAAGACATACAACGCAGCCGTCCAACCAGCGAAGCTCCAGAGAAGACAAGACAGGATCATTTACTCATTCCCCACTGCCGCCCACGTCTTGTGCACCCCCCCAGGAACGTCCCTGTCTCGAGGAGAGCCCCTCATCTGCCCCCCCCGTGGAGATGCCCTCACTCAAGAGTAAGGGAGACCGAACATGTCTGGGCGGAGATCTCTGGGAGGGTTTCAGTGTGTCTGCTCCTGGTTCACCTCCGTGTGGATGCCCCATGGGGGGATGGGGGGATGAGAGGAAAGGAAGGGCCGCCTGAATTCCATGCGCCTCCTCCACATTCCCCCCCTGCCCCTGCAAGAAAGACGACGGGGGAACAACCATTGGCAGTGCTCCCCCGCCCCTCTGCTGGACAGAAGGGGAGAAGCCATAGAGCTCACCAGCAGAACGAGGAGGGCCCGGTGGCGGTGCCTCGACGTACGGAGGGATGACGCACACAGCTGCTGGATTGCCTTCTGGCGGTGTGAAATAAGGGGACACAGCTGGTGGAGGCACCGAGACGGGATGCACCCCCATGGCAACTCCAGTTTGCTGACTCTGAAGCAGCCCCACTGTCTCAGGCGCAGGGACAGACAGGCCCTCACCCCCCTGCTCGAAAGGAAGGACGCCGACGGTTTGCATGGGTGTGTATGGATATGTGTGTGTGTGGGGATGATCACTCAGGGGGGGCTGATGCTGATGGGTGTGCATGCGGTCGGAGTCCGACCTTGCGTAGTGCCTCCTGTCACTCTCTCCCACTCCCCCTCTCTCGCTTCCTGCCCCTCTTCCTTCCCCTGTTGTTGTGCCTCCTCTTCCTTCCCCTGTTGTTGTGCCAAAAGGGTAGGAGTGAGGAGTCGTTCGGCCTGCTTCTGCTGTGTAGCCCCCCTGCAGTTGTTCCATCCACCTGGATGCTGAGTGCTGCGGGAGGATAGGGGTAAGGCGCGGCTGCTGCTGCTGGTGCTGAGGATTTTGAGTGGGAAGGCGCGAGGGGGGGCTGCTTGTTGGAGGGGATCTTGCAGTGGAGGAGGAGCTCTGCGTGTGTGGCATCATCATGTTGTGCCTGCCTCTTCTGCTTCTGCTTTGGGGTAGTGCCCCTAGATGATGATCCCCCCGGAGAGCGGACAGACCCCCGTCGTAGTCAGTGGGCGCTCCTGCAGACCTCCTGGAGGAGAACGGAAGGAAGACACCGGTGCGGGCCTCCCCCCTCACAGGCTGCTCTGCGTGCGGTGGGAGGTCGTATGGTGGGGGGACGAAAGCTTCCGAGGACTGGGAGCGTTGGTGGAAGGAAGGGGGGGATGATGAGAGATTGACAGATCGGGGAGGGCGTGAGGGCGGGGGGGGGACGTGAGGAGGGAGTGGGTCTGTGGGAACTTCACCTCCTCTTTCTCTTGGAGGAAAGGGAGACGACACAGCGGGAGGATGCGGGGACCTTCCTGTCCCCCCTTGTTGCCATTGTCGGAGTTCCCCTCCCTCTTGTTCTTCCTCCTGTTGGTATGGTGGCCTGGCGGGGGGGGCAATCAGGCTCCTCCGCTGCGGTGTTTGTTCTTCTCCTGTCATCAGGTACGGGGGTGCGTGGAAGGATGAGGGAGATCGAAGGAGTGCCTCTGGATAGACAGGAGGAGGCATCGGAGTGGACAACTCCCGGCGATTGAAATCGGGAGGGGGAGACGTCGTCCATCCGCCCCCCCCTTCTACTTCTACTGGAGTTGGAGGGGGGGTAGGTTCAACCTCCACCTTGTTGAGATCTCTCTCACGGGGGGCCGGGGGGGAGAAGGGCAGGGAGGGGTGAGAGGGGGGGGTCTGCTGTGGTCTTCGAATACTCGGAGCAGCTGAAGCTGTGCCCACCCCATGTGCCTGCCCCCGGAGGAGTGGTTGAGTGTCCGAGGCAGTCACTGCCCCTGCATTAGAGGGCGCACTCTCGGGATACGGAGGGCGAGTTGGCGTGGAAACTGAGGATGCAGACTGGCCGTGAGGAGCCTGTGCCTGTGGTTCGCCCTCAGTCGATTCCCGGGGGGGGGGGACCCCTGCAGATCCGGGCCCCCGCTGTCTCTCTCTCTCCTCCTCGACCCTTCTCTCGAGGTCCATCAGGCTGGCCTTCTTCGCTTCGTATTGGGCCTGCACGAATGATCGATCGGTCCATCGGTCAATCGATCGAAGGAAGGAAGGAAGGCTCACATGATGGCTGGCTTCAGTGGGTGCACAGAGAAGAAACAGGCACGGGAAAGAGGAGAAGAGATGAGAGAGTGGGAGGGGAAAGAAAAAGAGAGCAGAAAGACAAAACAGTTGGGAAAGAAACTCGTATCTTTGACACGTCTCCTCTTGTTGCCCTCACATAGTTCTTGCATTTCCTTCTTTCCTTCTTGCCCTTGTTTCCTAGATTGATCCAGCTAGCTTACCTTCAGAACTTTGCTCCTCTCGATCAAGGAGGACAGCATTTCCTCCCCATCTTCCACGCGGATCAACACGACCGACGTTCCTCCGATGGAGCTTGCCTGCGTGAATCAATCAAAGATCATGCACAACCAATCACCCTTGGTGGAATGACTTCATGCGTACAAACGTGCAGCAGAGGCATGCAATCAAGGCGTGAAGTGCTCAGGAGCTCGATTGTAGGATTGGAGACTCTGATCGCCCAGGAGACTTACCAGAGCAGAAGCGTCTGCGTACTCATCGTTCTGGACCACAGTGAAGGACTCGGAAGGGGACTGGCCAGGCCCATTGTATGCTATCTCAAACGCAGGCAAAGAGTCGACACCCTTGGGTTCTGCTTGGAGCAGAACATCTCTCTCTTCAGATGTAAGTTGTGCAAGACGTGTCTCTCGTGCTCTGCTCCTCCTCTCTCTGCGATTCATAGTGGATATGCGTTGCTGCTGTCCGTCAGCTTAACGATGTGATGTTTTCATCCTCGACAGCGAATCCGTCACTAGCTCTTGCACCTCTGCCCAACACCACCCTCACCTAAACAAAGAGGGGACAAGGGCTTTTCACCTTCTGTTTTGGAGCCGCCTTCCTTCTTCTTGCGAAGATGGGTAGATTGTGGCGTCTGCTTGGGTCCGATGGTCGGAGGTAGCGGCTACCTTTTTCGTCACCCCTGAAGCGTTCGATTACTGGTGTTGAACTTAATGAGTGGCAAAACCTTGCGCGATCGGCTCCTTTATATTAATAGAACTGCGCAAATTGCAGCTCGAAATGAACATTTTTTTTCAAAATCCGCGTTCATTCGCGTTCGGCCGTCCCGTGTTTTGTGTCAAAATTTCGAATTGATTGGGGAAAATATGAAAACCGTCTTCCAACCTAATTACTATTTTAATACGTACTTACAGAAAGCGTGCAGCAATTAAGCCGCAATTTAAGGAACTTTTGCCGGGGTGATCCTAGCTGTGCAACACCGCATGTATCCTGCGTGAGTGCAACACTGCATACATGGCCCCGGAGGGCGGAGCGTAGTTTGAAACTGTTCGCACGGAGCTCAGCCCGCGTCGCTGATACGAAGAGATTCAGACTGAAACGGAGCAGTTGCTCGCTTTGACCTCGTGCAGTTGCCTTTACGTCTGTCACTACACGTTGTGCTCGGGCTTGAACAATGCCATGAGTGTGCGCTGGCCTGGGAAATGCGTCGGTCAAAGATTTTTGAAGAACGACCCAGATTCAGAATCGAAGAATAACACTTAACTGTCAGCCACTAGTAGGTTTTACTGAACAGTAGTTTCTCATGATAACCAGCAGTCTAACTGAGGGGACATGGCCCGTAGGAGAAATGACGTCGTCAATTAAACCGCATCAAGCTCGCAGCTCTCCAGTAAGGAAATACGAAATATCTTGAGGATAAACCAGTGAGCTAGCTAACCATGCAACAGTCTGCTTGATTGCGTACATTCATCTACTATCTATCTGTATCAATCTGCATTCCAACTTTGAAGGACCTGAGCAAATCCTGTGCCTTGACTGCTTTGGGGGTTGTTTCATCACTGTTTGCATTTGTCCTTGCTTTTGCAGGTAGAACCAAATACAAAGGAAAGAATTCCTTGCTCAGACCAGTGCGAAGCACAAAAAGAACTGAGTACAAGCGTCAGAACTACATCAGTCCATAAAAAAGAGTTAAGCTTATTTAGTTTTTACTCTATAAGATCGAACATACAAACAAGAAATTCTCTGTTTTCTTCTGTGGTCTTTTATTCTAACAAGCCTTCGCCCTATTTTTTTACGTCCAACAGGATGCAATGCCCGTGCAACACCACGAGTATGTCCAGTTCTCTTCATTGTACCGCCTTCTCGCTGCCATTATTGCAGAGGTTTTTGACGGAAACTTAGAGACCAGAAGTGGAATATGGAACCAACTCGAGTGCCCCATGGATTTGGGTCATCGAGTACAGATGCAGGGAGGTGAGTCAGCATGTTTCTTCAAACAGCTAAGTCGTTTTTGTTTTATTTTTCTTGGCTCTCCTCGCCTCTTCTCTTCTTTGACAGTGCACTTAGACCTTTCAACCAGGGAGTGGCCGAATAGAATTTTTTGATTGTCTTCAGAAATGCCGCCTCGTTGGTCCTTGTGGGCACTTCTTTTGCTTGCCTCATCTCACCAAGATCTTTGAGCACCAGACCAGAGACGGGTCCAGTCTGCGTCTCCGCTGTCAACGTATCTCCTCCGGGAGATAAAGAAAAGAAATGCAACGGGGTCGGTAAGATTACTATGAAAGGGGCAAGAGATGGGATATATCATGTTACATGCTTTCATGTGTGAGTACAGAGTACTACGTTTCTGCAGTGCATTGCTCCCCCTTCCCTTTTCCAATCCCCGTCCCGCACAAAAAAAAAGAAACAAAAGAATGTCCAAAAGAGATGTCTACCCTGGCGCTTCCCTTTCTTCTGCTGTCTTTTGCTCCCTTGACGCCATGCTTGTGCTGAGCTTGCATGTATGTGCAGACGAACATTGGAAAAAAGATGGGACATGCTCTGAAGAACCAAAAAAACTTCAAACTGGTTAATTGTGGTTACCCAGAAAGAGAAGAAGAAGAACGAGGACTCATACTAACACCATTGGTCAGTGCATGTAGAGTGTCAGGGAAAGAGCCAAAAGTGTCATGCTGATCTCTCTCTTTCTCTCTTTCTCTCAAACACACACACACACACACACACACACACACACATACACACACTCACACACACACATACACACACACACACACACACACACACACACACACACACACACACACACACACATAAAAACATACACACATACACATATGAACGTGTGGGCGTCCGTTTGTAGGGTGGAGGGAGGGGAGGAGTCGGATGAAGGAGAGAGGTTGAATGAAGGTGTACTTCTTACATGATAGCACTAGCTATCACGAAATTCTGAATCCACCTTCCCACTGACTTGTGACTCAGAGGTGAATCCGCCTTCCCACTGAGGTGCCACTGAATTGAATTGTGTTTGGTAAAGGGCGACTCTCAATTGAGTGTTCTCATATTTTAAATGATTGTATGAGAGCATGCAGAAAAGGCACAGTTGAGAAAGGGATGAAGAACAAGGAGAGGATCAACATAATTCAGCAACAGATAGACGCCGTTGCATGCAGAGGCTGTCAAAGAGTCAGTCATGTCTCTCAATTAGTTTGTTTGATCTATCCTCCATTGCTTCCGAGGCCTCCCTTTTTTAATTTTGACCTCTCCATGTGCAAAGCTTTTGGCCACAATTCTCTTTTATCACACAAAGTAAATCCTGTTTCTAAGTTAACTGAGTAGCAAGCAGTTTGAATTAATTGTTTCCTTTGTATCAATATAATGTTTTGATCCTTAATCCATACCTGCAGAGACCCCAAGTCTATGAAAAAGTTTAACGGGAAGTGTGCGGCTTTTCTGCAAATGATTCCTAACGGATTGGTTATCAGCCTGTACAAGGAGGGCACTCTCAAGCCTACCAAGTTCGAGCTGAAGCAGAAGATTGCGCAGAATGCGCCGCTGGCTTGGGCCGCTCTCATCCAAACATCCGCTCCTGGGGCCTCCTGAGTTGCCTCGTGATTTCCCTCCCCACATTATGAACATGTACTCGGTGGGTCGAAGAGAGCCGAACTTACTGAACGATTACTTGTCAGGCCTAAAAGAGATCTCACTTATCTGAGTGTTCATTTTTCTTGATGGTGCAGTCTTATGCGCTATGACTGCGGTATTTTCATGTTACGGCATGTTTCCTCTTTGGTATGCAAAGCCCTTTTTTTTGCTTATTAACTGACTGCACTTTTTAACAATCAGGCAAAAGACAGAGAAGAAGAGTGCATATTTGTCGACCACTTTTTTGCAGGATACGCTCGCCACACATCTGAAAGTCTCCAGCGGAAAGAACATCCAAAAGCCTAAAAAGAAGATTGTGGACGATGACGATACGACTGCAACCGAGATTTATCACGCCTTCACCTCTCGATAGACAAAACACTGATAGACAGTGATATTGAGGCTGTGCTGGGCCTATGAATTTTGTACCTAAAATGTGTTTCCTTCCAGAGCTTGGCACTGCCATCCTTCTGCATGAAGCAAATAACGATGGCACTCTAGTAGTCGCTGCCGGTTGTGTAGCACTTGCAAGATCGACAGGCACTCTGATTTCTGAGGCTGGCACACTAAAAAATCATAAGACAGGAAAAGAACTCAAGAGTGCATGGTACATGAGAAATCTGATTCAGCTAAAGGCCGGAGCCAGAGTGGAAATCGTTGGATATGAAGATCTGTCTGGAGTATGGTTAGCTGAACCCTTGATGATTGACTAACCGACCTAGTTTTCTTTCGACCCGTTAGCTGCCATCGATGAAGCGAATCTTGGAAAGCCGGCCCAAAAAGAAGATTGTGGCTGACGATGACGCGACTGCAACAGAGATGGTGTACCAACGAGTGTGGTGGTACAATTGAGGAGATCCCGAGCTTGGAATGGCAGTTAGTGCTTCATTCTCATTTATGTTTGTGTGCTTATGTCATAGAGAGTCGCCATCATATCAAATATACTCTCATCGTTTTGTTGTTTCTTGTACAGTAATCTTCCTCTCTCTTATTGTGCATGCTGTTGCCAGCTGATGGTGCCCACTGTCTCGAAATCCATCTCTCATGCAGAGTCTAGCTTTCCGTTTATACCCCAGTCGTGACCTTATACACACTTTGTGAAATATAAAGAGACATCTGTGTTTCTGTCTTTGCAGGTACAGCCCTGAGTTCCGAGCCAATCGGACCAAGCCCCCCCGCTCCTGTGCCCCTCCATCCCTCCGTAGGCCTGGCAGCACATGGAAACGCTGGAAAGCCTTAGAGGAAGAGAAGGGGGAGTAGGGGAGAAGGCAGAAAGAAATAAAAACAGAGGGAGAGGGAGAAGGAGAAGGCCCAGCCGCGCCCGGATGACCGTACACATTGTGAGCACGGGCGGCGTTGCTATTACTGCAGCCATGATTGCCGGGGGGGCGGCATCTATGAGCACTGCAAGCGGCACGACCAGTGCAAGGATTGTAGAGGCCCAAGCATTTGTGACCACGGCAGGTGGAAAACTATCTGCACGATATGTCGAAGTGCAAGCGTTTGCGAGCACGGATGAATATGATACCAGTGCAGAGAATACGGAGATAAAAGAACCTGTGAACACCGTCGGGTATGAAGTATGTGTACGCCGTTGCAGAGGCAATGAACTCTACAACCACGGCGGGTGCCATCGCCTCTGTAAGGAGTGCGGATTCTGAGGTAAGACTACCTCCGGCCGGGCGGCCCCATGCTCCTCCTACATCATGGAGTGTGGAGACAAAGCGGTCGCGAGCGGTCTGTGTAAACTGTCCGCAGGACAGTGAGACTATCCTCTCTCGATAGACAAGACACTGATAGACAGTGACATTGAGGTTGTGCTGCTTGGTCCGAAGATGTGGCTTATTAATATCACTGAGAAGTGGTGCATAGGGCATGCATCTTTGTTAACAAGCTGTAATATGATAATTCGTTCAAAACCTACAAGTCAGTAGATGCTCTCTGGACTGCAATACAACGTGTATAGGAGGAATTTTCAAACATAGGATGAACACCATGCAGGGATTTTATAGATGATCGTCATTGTGCCTTTTTATATTAAAAAAATGATTGAAGTCGGGGGCCAACATCTTTTGCAAAGGGAAGAGACAGCAGTAGATAGCAGTAGACAAAGAAGCGGGTCAGGCAAAGGAGAAGAGGGAAAAATGATGGCAAGGTATGGCAAAGGTGTAAGGTTTAACCAATTTTTTAAATATTTTTATGATTTTGGATTTCAACATTGAATTATAGAGAAGGCAAACTAAATTCTGAGATTATCTGAGATTCATAAAATCTTTATTGGTTTATTTAGTTTGTATAATTTATAATAATTTGATATATGAATGTCTATTGATTTTAAAGTATTTTAGAGTTTGATGTTCATATCCTTTGAACATTAATTTATTGTAGTCTTTAGTAGCCTCTAGAATAGCCTAGAGAATAGCCTCTAATGGCCCTTTTCCCTCTGCCCTGTCAAAAGACGCCCGCACATCCATTAACATCCATCTACGTTCATCTATCGATTCATCTATGTGTGTGTGTCTGTGTATGTCTTTATGTTTTTGAGTGTGTTGGTGTATGTGAGTGAATGTGTGAGAGAGAAATCAGTATAATACTTTTACCGTTTTTTATGATAATCCACGTGTATTGGCCAGTAATTACCAGTAATGTCATGAAAAACAGTTAAAATTAAATAGATAAGAATCCTCCCCCTGGAGGGCGGATCACAGCGGGCTTCATTATAGCCTTCCAAGCCGGAGGGGGGGGCTTCGAAGGGGGGCTCCAATTTGGCCTCCAAATAAGAGGAGGGCGGAGGGGCCACAAGTTTTAAAGGGGACCCTTTTTGAAGGGGAACCTCTGGCCCGGGGTCACGACGGGCCGTCGGCGGGCCCGGGCGGGGTGATGGTGCATGGCCGTGCAATGCTTAAAAGTCTTTTCTTTTTTCATTCGATCTCCCATTCATTCTAATTCATTCACACACATTTTTATCGGCACTAAGCGTTCTCTTACTTCATCGTGAAGTTTTGGTTCCCCCAGTCTGTGTTTGAGCCAAGCATCGACCGAGCTGCTGGAAGGATCGAGTGGCGCTCCGGCATGTGTTAATCTTTAGGAAGGAAAAATGCTCGAACCCCCGCTCTCCATGAGAGAGCCGCGCTTTCTTTTTTTCTGCACTCCCTTCACCCCCTTCCTTCTTGGTCCGACCCTCCTTCTTCTTTCCCTAACGATCTTGCACGCATCAGAGCACTCAGTACCAGGAGAGCTGAACAAGAACAACTCCAAGAGTTCCGAGACGGCACCCCACAGAACAACTCCACCTCCACTCCCGTCTTTCGTTCCAGTCTCCGACAGGGTCCGCAACGTCTGCTGGGAAGCTCTCCCCCCTTGGCGCTCTTCCCCGCTGGATCCTTCTTGTTGTTCTGGACTTTCGGGACTTCCGATTTTTTCCACCGAAGACGCCCCTTCCCCTTCTGCAAGCTCGTCCGAGTCCGGCTGGTTGTCTGCTGCGGCACTCGGGGCGCTGGCGAAGAGCATCGTGGCGGCGCGGCCAGACTGCTGGCCGCTGGACCACCTTGGAGAGCTGCACCCCCTCACCTGCTGCTTGGTCGGTCCCATCCGCGCAGACAAACGTGCAGAGGAGAGGATAGATACTCACACATACATATCGATATGAAGATACGACTTGAGCACGAGAGATGCACTTCGAACCTCACCCACATTTCGGCCGATAGAAAAAGTAAACACACTCATACATTCGTACTTGCATTTATCCATACACACATTGATGCTTTTCGTTTCTCCACTGGACCACTGGTGCACTTGCCCCATGGCTTCGTTCGAAATTCGGAGCCGAACAAGCCGGAGAGAAAGAACGAGGGAAGGAGAAAGAGAGAGGGAGAGGAGACGGGGNGTGTGTGTGTGTGTGTGTGTGTGTGTGTGTTTCTGTGTCTGTGGGAGTCTGAGCGTGTGATCAGGGGTCTGACTTCCATCAGTATTTTGTGTATTTTTCTCTAGCAATACATGGGTGGACCTGGGCAGTCTCTCTCTGCGCTCATTCTGATTGGTGTGCCATTCTTTCCGGTTGATGTGAGTGCGTGAGTGAGTCAGTGCGTGAGTGGGTGAGACTGAAGTAAACACGAAGCAGTTGTACGAGGGTTGGCAGAGGTGTACCAGGAGGCATGTAGGCACGCAGGTAGGTAGGAAGGGCATGCTCATATGAGGACGCGACGTCAATTAAGAACGGGCCTGCATGCATGCATGCATGGACGCATGCAGGGAATTCGTCCGGGATGTTTTGACGCTGTTCGCACCCCCGACATCTGCTGCCAGAAGGAAGAATCTGCCTCCTGCTGGGGGCCGCTGTTCCCCCCTCAGAGTCTTCCTGTTTCTGGGTGAGTCATAATAGCCTGGATGGATGTGTCGCTTTTCTTCTGTTTCCTTGTTCTTGCCGTCATTTCTCCCTCTAGTCCAATTCTTCATGTTCTTTCAATCTACATTGGCGGAAACGTCCACCCCCCTGCACAGCCTGACTGACTGATTTGCATCGCCCCATGCAGAATTGACTGTATGACCGAAACTTGATTTCCCTCCGCTTCTTTGCTCTTCCCGATTCTTCTTCCAGTACAGAGAGCGAAAGCGGAGACTCGGACGACTCCGTTGCGGTGCCCCAGGAGGACGGGGCGGGAGGGAGAGTGTCTCCTCAGACTGCGCCCGCTGGAGAACTGAGAGAACCTCTTCGCCGTCTCGTGAAGGACGCCGAGACCCGACACGCGGTGTTTGCTGCGTGTTGTGATGTCAGTTTTTCTCTTTGCTTTCGAAATGAATGAATGTCTGTACCGATGGTTTACATCTGTTACAAAAATGCATTTTCGTTATGTGCGAACTGTGTTCGTTGAAGGTCATTACAACATGATGTGTGAGTCTCTTTGGTTGAATTAGCCTGTCAAAAAAATAGAAGAAAGAGAAAGAAACATGCAGTCTGCCCGTGTCTGTTTGTCTGTCTTTCTGTTTTTGTTCTTTCTTTCTTTTTGTCTGTTGTGTACACGAAGAAAAGAAGGGAGGAGAAAAAAAAATGTGTGTGTGTGTGTGTATGTGTGTGTGTGTGTGTGTGTGTGTGTGTGCATCTGCAGGCTTTTCTTCAAGAGGAAGGCGTTCCACTCTTCATTGAGTTTGCCGGGAAGCGATCTGATTTTGCTGTGGTGCTGGATTTGATGGGCGCGTCTACAGGTCCCTCCTCTCTCTCTTTCTCGCGCTCTCTCCCCTACTCTCTCTGTGTGTATGTATGCGTATGTGTGTCTGTTTGTGTCTGTGTGTGGGAGCATTTGTGTGTCTATCTCTCTGCCTGCCGGCCTGGTTGATGTCTTAATTTGGTTTCCGCTGCAATCGTCGATGGATGGGTCGATTGTCTATCTCGAAGAGCCGAATTAAGTCAGGAAGGGGCCATGATATGCTTTCTGTTTCTCTCCTGAAAATGTGGGTCTTATCAGCCTTTCTGTCTGCCTGTCTGTCGGTCGGTCGGTCTGAAAGAAAAGAAGAGGAAAAGGAAAGAAAAGAAGAGAAAGTCTGTCAGTAAGAAGAAACATTGAGTCTGTCAGTTTTTCTTTTTTTTTTTCGTCTTTTTGTCTTGAGTGGAAGTAGCAGAGGACTAAAGTGTGAATCCAGTGATCACGTGAAAGTCTGTCGGGAGGTGGAGAGGCAAGGGGCGCTTACCTCTCACCTGTCGGGCCCCCTGCCCACATTCTTTGATTGTTTTTTTTGTTTTTTTGTCTTTGTTCGTTCTTTCTTTGTGTCTGTTGTGTACATGAAGAAAAGGACGGAGAAGAATAAACATATAGTCTGTCAGAGAGACACTTTTATCGTCTTGTCCGTGAAAGCGCAAAGGAGAGAAGATCATTGAAGGAGGTCTCAAAGAAATTCTTCAATCTTTCTCTTCTCTTTTCCTCCCTTCTCTTCTCCACTGCTCATGCATGTCATGTCGATAGGCACATGTGCGTGTGTGTCTCTCTCTCTGTGTGTGTGTGTGTGTGTGTGTCTGTGTGTCTGTGTGTGTGTGTGTCTGTGTGTGTCTGTGTGTGTCTGTGTGTGTGTGTGTGTGTGTGTGTCTGTGTGTGTGTGTGTACATAGAAGGATACACCCCCGCCTTCCTGCCTCCCTGCCTGCCTGTCTTCCGGCTTGTGTGCTTATCTGCTTGATTGAGGCATGCATGCAGGAGCGGAAGTCGGGGTTCTTCAGGGTCGATTCTCAAAGGAGCTGCTCGACCGCTGGACGGGCGTGCGGGCTTTCTGGTTGGTTGACCCTTGGAGACATGCCGAGGCCGAAGAGAATTACAGAGACTCCTCGAATGCAGACAGGAGCACGCAATCGAGACGCATGACAGAAACCATCGAGCGTTTAGAGACACACTCAAACGTCACGCTCTTTCTACGCATGCCCTCTGTTCGGGCAGCACAGCACGTTGCAATGCAGGACTCTTCCCTGGATTTTGTGTACCTAGACGCACGGCACGACTTTTGTGCTGTCAGCGAGGATCTCGAGGCTTGGTGGCCTAAACTGAGGGAGGGGGGGTTGATGGCAGGAGACGATTTCACTTTAGATCCTCTACTTGCAGGAGAAAATTGGGACGTTTGTGCGGATGGAAGGGTGGAGCCGGGAGCAGTGCGGAGAGCCGTGATGGAATTTGCAAAGAAAATGGGGGGGCAGACAGTGGTGGTTGTGAATAAAGAGCCCGGGGATCTGTTTGCGCCGAATTGGGCCATTTTCAAGGGGAGACGTCGAGCGGATGTCGAGTCTTTCTTGGCAGTCGTGAGAGAAAAACTCGCAGAAGAGAACAGGAAAGTAAGGGCCGAGAGAGAACGGTCGTGGCCACAGGCAGTTGAGTATATCTGGACGCATGGGACGTACTACTAGCTACATGTAGACAGCCAACTCTTTTATTCAAGTCGGGTAACGCTGGTTCTGCATATGCACTACCGCAAACTGATTCATAATTTAGATAGAATTAAGTCTGCTGCACTGTCTGCATATCATTTTGGTTCGAGTCTGCGATCCAGTTCGATCAAGCTCGAGTTGTTGCTAAGTAATAAGAAGCATTGAACTTAGCATTCTTAGACGTATAATTTTACTGTAGACGTATGATTTTTGTTGGCAGCTTTTCCTATACGCATATAGTTATTGAATTTGATGGTTTTTTTGGTTTAGCGTCCTAGTCAAATAATATGATTAGTAAATTTAAGTTAGTATTAGTAAATCAATTAGTCAGACTTGAATTAATTTTACAGTCGTTACTCAATTATTTTCTACATAACATTATTTTTGTGACTGATAGGAGCTTTACAGTGATTTTTAGTTATTTTACACAGAGACAGGAGCTAGGTAAAGCTAGACACTGAGGGAAGGAGATGACAAGACTATTAATTTATGGTTTACTGTGTTGTTTAGTGTGTTGTATTCATTGCCAGCAAGAATTCTTCATCAAAGAGATCGGGTCTCGCAGAATTGTACCACCACAAGTTTATGCATGAATAAGAGATGTGTTTGGTTCGAATAGTCTATTATTTGTATCGACTCAGATTTGACTGCAAGGAGCTAGGCTCCGACGGCTATAGTCAACTAAGTTAAGAAAAAAAAAACACTTGATATCTAGTCGGTCATGATCCCCCAGGTCATTTACTTACTAGATTTTTTGAAGGATTTTTTAGAAGTTTTAGGCCCAAAATATATATATGTCCACTCGTCGTCAAAAACCAAAGAATCTTAAAAAGAATTGTTTGAACTTTCAACAACAACCGTGGACTACAGACTGCAGCAACCCGCCCCGTGAAAGTGGCTCATGACAGCCTTCGCATCCTTCCCTCAAATGCTTCACATAGCTTTCCGCCGTCTCCTGCAGACGCAAGTCCGCATTCACCACCTCCACAGGCCCCCCTAGCCGCGCACTCCAAGCGTGAAGGCTCTTGTCTAGACACGCCAGGGGCACGTTCGGTGTTACCATCACCCCCTTCCGTGGACCATGGGGAAGAGCCCAGAGGACCCAGTCGACAGGACATTGGTGGACGTCAGGGGCGAAGCGGATTCGGGGGTGACTCGTCGCGGCCGATTCACCAAAGAAAAACGCGACCCAAAAAGCAATGGCGGCCCTGTTGAAAGCGAACGCCCCTGAACTCCACAATTTCCCTGACGCGATGGTGGGCCTCACACGGAGGAAGGTGTCAGTTTTTGACGGTGGCAGGCATCTAGCCACTCGCGCCTCGGTCTCTGCGTTGTCATCCTGCATATTCAGGGCGGATCCTAGCTGTGTTTCACCTTCCAGTGGTCTCCGACTCCTCGCATGTACCGCTCGTACAATTGCATGCCCGCGGAGACGTCGGCGGGCCCAAGGGGATTTGTGCGCACGGGATCCACGGCAGATGCAAGCAACGCAACGGGAGAGAGAGAGGCACAGGAAGCACAGTGAGCACTCTGGCTGACCAGCATGCATTGCTCTTTCTTCACTGCAGCTGCGCACTCTTTGTTCAGCCCTGCCCCGCCCCTCTTGCAGCAGCCAGCAACGGCCAATCCGCCCTGACTGGACCAGCGACTTCATCGAAGAAGCCAGATAGAAGGAAACAACCTCAAAAAGAGCGAAAAAGGCGAAAAGAGGCAGCAGCCGAAAAATAAATGAATGGATCAAGGAAGGAAAGAAAGAAAGAAAGAAAGAAAGAAAGGAAGGAAGGAAGGAAAGAAAGAAAGAAAGAAAGAAAGACAGACAGAAAGAAAGGAAGGAACGAAGGAAGGAAGGAAGGAAAGAAAGAAAGAAAGACAGAAAGAAAGAAAGAAAGAAAGAAAGAAAGAAAGAAAAAAAAAGAAAGAAAAAAAGAAAGAAAAAAAAAAAGAAAGAAAGAAAGAAGGAAAGAAGGAAGGAAGGAAGGAAGGAAGGAAGCAAGGAAGGAAGGAAGGAAGAAAGAAAGAAAGAAAGAAAGAAAGAACGAACGAACGAAAGAACGAAAGAACGAAAGACAGCAAGACAGCAAGACAGCAAGACAGAAAGGCAGAAAGACAGAAAGAAAGAACGAAAGAAAGAAAGAAAGAAAGAAAGCAAGAAAGAGAGAAAGAAAGAAAGAAAGAAAGAAAGCAAGAAAGCAAGAAAGCAAGAAAGCAAGAAAGCAAGGAAGCAAGAAAGCAAGAAAGCAAGAAAGCAAGAAAGAAAGAAAGAAAGAAAGAGAGAGAGAGAGAGAGAGAGAGAGAGAGAGAGAAAGAAAGAGAGAGAAAGAAAGAACGAAAGCAAGAAAGAAACAAACACAGAAAGAAAGACAGAAAGAAAGCAAGAAAGAAAACAAGCAAGAAAGCAAGAAAGAAAGAAAGACAGACAGAAAGAAAGACAGAAAGAAAGACAGGCAGAAAGAAAGACAGAAAGAAAGAAAGAAAGAAAGAAAAAATAAAAAAACAGGTTAGCTAAGCGAGAGAAATCGAGTCCCGCACACACACTACGGAGTCTTCATTCAGCCGATCTGCTGGGAGTACCATCGGTAGGTCCCGTGCTACAGATCGATTGCCAAGAGGCCGACCACCCCCTTCCGAAAACGAAAAGCGAAGCAGACGACCAACCTGTACGATGGAGAGATGGCCGTGGTGAAGGAGCAAGTTCCCCTCTCATCCCGGGCTGTGTCGCGTCCGTGTTGTCCTCCTCACGATCGAAGCCGATCAGGCAGACGCACTCAGTCCTTCCACGGTCTGGCTTCAGCTGTTCCAGCAAGAGTGTTATTGGCTTTTGAGAAGCGAGTGCCCCTCTCCGTTGCATTCAGTGAGGTGTTGTTTTCATTTTGCGAATCCTTTCGAGGGTCAGACAAGCAACGCATGTGAATTCTCGCAGGTGAAGTACATTTCGTGCCTGTGACGGAAGCAATCGCTCCGAAAAGGATTGTACAGACCCGACCCTCGCTCCAGAGGAAAGAACGGCGCCGTCACATACTTCTTGAGAGGACATGTCGCCCTGGGCAAAATGCGTTTGGAGGAAGGAGAGCAGACCAATCATTGTTTCACTTTCTTGGACATTCCATGCACTCCAGATGCTCTGCTGTACTCGACTTCCGCATCCAGTGCACGCCGACGGGTCTCGACACTCATGGGGGGTACCTTAAGGTCTACAATTGATCGAAAGGCCGGCCGTATAGACATATCGAATATGTATATGCGTATAAACGTGCTAATTAATTATTAAATGCATTATTATTAATAATAATTCTTTTATATTAATAACAAGCCATGCAGTTCGCGTGCCTTGCGCGCGAAACCCCTTGCGCGCGAACGTAAGTCTGGCGGAGCGGATCGGCTGAGAGGCAGTGAGCAATTTCGGCTCCTTTACTTGAGTGCGCGACTTGCGGCTAAAAGTGCAACATTTTTTTTCGAAACTCATACTGCAGGTGGGGGAATGACAGAAAATTCCGAATAAATTGGGAAAAAATAGAAAAACGTCTGCCATGACTGAAAAACACGAGCTAGACATATCTAATAAGGGTGAGCAATCCATATGCCGCTTCCCGGAATCCAAAGATGACACCCCCTAGACCTACCTAGACCACCGTCTTTTCTTCCTAAGCTCAAAAGAAGAAAACGAAGCTAGCATACAGGAACATGTAGGAACAGGGAATACGACTTCATCCCACTAGTGAGCCTGGTTGACGACACACTCTACACCCTTGTCACTATCAACTGAAACTTCTTAGGAGATTCAAATTCAGCCTAAGTTCTGCACTTTTCACCTATAAAGTTCAAGTCTATTCTAAAGTTCTGCGCTATGTCAATCTTTACTAGTGTTCAATACCATACTGTAACCACACATTGTCTTATATGAAATTCGACAGTCAGTTTTTTTCCTGTGCGAGGCTTCCACGTGCTGTCTTAACGTAGCGAAGTACTGGTCAAACGCCACTGCCCTTTTCACTTTGGTAACGGCCGAAGATCCCTCTGTCGACCTCTATCGTCGTCAGCTTTTATACTTTCAACTCGATCCCTCTTGGTTTCTTCTTCTGTGAGCTAGGCTGTCTAAACCTCCTTCTTCAACTACTCACTTTTTCTCTATACTAACTTCTATCCTGCACCCCTCCGAAGTTCTGTACTTTCTATCTCAAAGCACACTCCGAACTTCTGCAACAAAGTTTAAGACTATTCCGAACTTCTGCAGTCTCAGTTTAAGGAGTCGATAGTAACAGGGGGGTAGCACACTCAACAAGGAAGCCAACACATTCCTGTGCAGGCTGGCAGGACTGTTGAGCGAGAAATAGGGGCAGAAGTATAGGAAGGTATGTGGCCGAATCCAAGCTCGGCTGTAAGTCGTCCACCTAAGGGCAGTAAGTGCGAGCATCAGAGGCACGCGAGGCCACACCGGCAAAGGGGGAGAGATGAAGGGATTCAGCAATGTGCTCATTCTCATGAATGCCTGAAATGGAAAGACATACTGATTAAGTATATATAAGTAGAACCTAGAGTAATATGATGCAAGGCGTTTTGCAATGTTACACAGAAGGATGGAGGTTTCAGAGTAAGACGGACGCGCTATAAGAACGGATCTCAAACGACACTTGACGTTTTTCAGTGTATTTTTCCCTATAATATTAGATTAATAACATACAGGACCTGTTTTTTTTTTTTTAATAAGTCAAATTTGTAAAAAAAAATCTTACATAAAATTTACATAAAATAATTCATATAAATAACTAAATAAGTAATTGAATTTCTACCAATTTAATTTGTAGTTTTATGTATACAAAAAAGTTTACCCTGGCCAGTGACTGATCCAATTTTAGATCAAATCCAAAATCGCGTCCTTTTAACCGCTGGTCTGACTTATTCTGACTATTCCTTACCATTTTTAGGACATTATTCTAAACTAGATTTTAGATAGTATCTCTAAAGTTAAATTCTCTGAAATTTCCGTTGGGGGCATTTGGGGCCTCTGTCAGCGACTCAGCGGCTCTGAAGGCATCTGCAGGGGCGGGCTTTCCATTACTTTCTATATAAAACATTAAGACTGTACGTGAAAGTACGCCTGATTCCGAGAGTCTTGCCATGTGACCGTGTCAATGTATATGCGTCAAACTCAAAAGCATCATTTCAACTACAACTGTGGACTGCAGGCTACAGCCACCCGCCCCGTGAAAGTGTCTCATGACAGCCTTCGCATCCCTCCCTCAAATGCTTCACATAGCTTTCCGCCGTCTCCTGCAGACGCGAGTCCTCCGCATTCACCGCCTCCACAGGCCCCCCTAGCCGCGCACTCCAAGCGTGAAGGCTCTTGTCTAGACACGCCAAAGGCACGTTCGGTGTCACCATCACCCCCTTCCGTGGATCATGGGGCAGAGCCCAGAGGACCCAGTCTACAGGACATTGATGGACGTCAGGGGCGAGTTTGGGGGGGAAGCG
Organism: Chromera velia; assembly: GCA_018398765.1. Lineage (NCBI taxonomy): Eukaryota > Chromeraceae > Chromera > Chromera velia. Next base: position 65,448 of record JAHBMJ010005890.1, on the reverse strand, counting down.
GATTCGGGGGTGATTCGTCGCGGCCGATTCACCAAAGAAAAACGCGACCCAAAAAGCAATGGCGGCCCTGTTGAAAGCGAAGGCCCCCGAACTCCAAAATTTCCCTGACGCGATCGTGGGCCTCACACGGAGGAAGGTGTCAGTTTTTGACGATGGCAAAACAGCTTCTCTGCAGGAGCACACACTCCTTTTCCTCACCTCTCGAAGGAGCGTGTCTGAATCTGCGTAATGTTCGTCAAATAAAGTGAACAGCTGCACCCCAACAGCCCGACCACCGCGCTCCCCCACCGCCCTGTCCAGAGCCCTCAACCCGTCTGCATACCGTCTCCTCACCTGCATAGCGGCACACA